>PVJA010034012.1:0-22876 GCA_004027025.1 Myocastor coypus | reverse complement strand
AAAAAAAAAAAAAAAAAAAAAAAAAAGAAAGAGAGTTTTACAGGGTATATCAATCTGGGTTGAATTTGTTTTCTTGCAAGACTTGTAGTACTTTGCTCCATGCTCTTCCTCATGTGATAGTTTGTTTGTAGAAATCTGCCATTATTCTGATAGATTTTCCTTTAAATGTGATCTTTTTTTTTTTCTCTAGCGGCTTTTAGTATACTGTTCCTGTGCTGAATTTCTGGAATCTTGATTATTATATGTCTGGGTGTGGTTTTAATTGGGTTGATGTTATTTGGAGTTCTATATGCCTTGTTTACTGAATGTCTGATTGCTACCCCACATTTGGGAAGTTTTCTGCTATTACTTCTGCCCATATTCTTTTTATGTCATTTGTATTGACTCCTTTCTCATTGATGCCTATTAGTTTTATGTTGTTCATCTTTGCATCATCTTGCAGATGTTGAATTATTTTTTCCTACCTTTTAGTTGTTTTTAAGAGATCTTTTCTTACCTTTCCACTAGCTGCAATCATGTCTTCAAGGTCTGAAAGTCTATTTTCACTTTCATTCAAAAGGTTTTGTCAGCTTTGATTGAGATTTTAATTTCCTGTACAGAAATCTGCTTGATGCATTCTGTTTGTTTCCTATATTACTGATTCAAGGGTTCCATCATTTTCTATTCTCCTCTACTTTGTTTATCAATGTCTTCTTTAGAAGCACTTAGCACTTCTTTCATTCTAGTTATCACTTCTTTTTTATTTCAGAAGTTATTTGTGATCTGATTTCCTCTATACCTTTCTGTAGTTGTTTCTTTACTTCAGACGCTATTATTTTTGAGATTTCAGGTGTGTATTTTCAAATTTCTTCTATGCTATTGCCTTCTGCAGTTGTTCTGGGTGGACTCAGGGCCTGAGAGCATATTTTGCTCCTTTTCTTTGTCATTTTGTATAGCCCTGCCTCTCACCTTTGGTGTAGAGCTTTGGTAGAGTTCTTACCTTAGCACCATCTGGAGCTACCAAGTTCAAACTCGTCCAGATGAGTGTAGCTTGGCTCTGGGTGCCGTCTGGTTTTCTTTTTTTGTCTTTTTGAGACAGGGTCTCGCTATGCAGTTCAGGCTGGCCTTGAGCTCACTTTGGTAGCCCAGGCTGGTCTAGAACTCGCACTGATCCTCCCGCCTCAGCCTCCCGAGTGCTGGGATTACAGGTGTGCGCCACCACGCCTGGCCCGTCTGGTTTTCTTATAATATGTATATCTGACTTTATTAGTGGATGACAGTTGTCTTACAGAATTAGTTGGAAAGTGTTTCTCCTTTTCATTTTCTGGAAGAGTTAACACAGAACTGTCATTGTTCCTTCCCTAGATGGTCAGTAGACTCTATCAATGAAATTATCTCTATATGCCAGGGGCCAGAATTTTTGTCTGAACTACAGGAACTATAGCTGTCTAGATTACAGACTCAGATTCTCTGAGTTGAACACCAGTTCCATAACTTACCAAATATGTGAGCTTGGGGAAATCATCGAACCTCCGCCTGCAAAGTTGAAGAATAGCAATATAGATGCGCTCGCATCATGTGTTTACTGTGCAAGTTAGACGAGACAGCACAAATGTTCAGCATGTTTTGCTTGTTATTATTACAATTTTAATAATGAAATTGCCACGAGCCAGTGTCTCCCAGATGAGACTGGAGAACAAGATAGAACAGGTCAAGAGATAGCGCATGGGCTGCTTTGCTTGGTTTTTTAGATACATTCTCACCCTGTCCTTTCCACTTTATTCTTCAAGGTCATTAGAAAGAAAATTGATTGTCACAGCTAAGGTGGAGTCCCTGCTTGACTGGCTTTGGAATATGCTCCAGAAGTTGTTGGGGCACACTTGGGGGTGTGTCCAGCTGGGTCCTGGAGCTGCAACCTTGGGGTCCACGGTCCCTGCTCCTTTGCCCCTGGCCCCATTCTCCTATTCTACTTCCTAGCTGCCACCACTCCCCCCACTCCATCGGTCCCTTCTGCCTTGGGGTCTCTACCTTAGAGCCCAGCAATCACGGACTGAGGAAAGAACAAATGAATCTCTCCTTTAGGCCATCGGTCTTGGGCTTGTGTCTCAGTGACAAGAGGTGACTGGTTCATCAGTTCCACCACCTAATCTTGGACCAAATTAATTAACGTCTCTTCCTTCATGAGGAAGGCATATTGGTAACAATAAATATGTGTTGGCTGCTAACCTGAGCATTATCCAGATACTCAGTCAATCTCACTCATGTTAGTACTTGGATATGATTATGAGCCTTGACTGTACTGATGGGAAGTGGAGTCAGAGAGAGGAGAAAGGTTAGGGACTTGGTAGTAAGTAGGGGAGCTGAGCTCTGAGCTCAGGCAGACTGGGTTCCCGAAGGCCGACAGTATTGGGGGTTGTTATGTGCTGATTTGCCGTTGTGACGTGTGTGTGTGTGTGTGTGTGTGTGTGTGTGTGTGTTACATAACCTGGGCACATAGAAGATGCTGATAAATGTTCTTTTCTTTTACATTCTTCAAACATTTGGAAAGGACATTCCACTGATTATTTTGTTGTCTTTTGACTTCCAACCTCAGGCCAGCCTTAAGCCAGGGCTGATTCAGTTAGACAAGCCTCTGTTTCCTCCAAGCGGACACACTTCAGATCCCAGAACTGTCATTCTCACAGGTGGAGGGAAATACCGAAGTTCTTGCTGTGTGTCCGTGGAGCACCAGTATCCTTGCTGTTTGAGACAGGTACCGCCTCTCTGTAGCTACCTTCTGTTAAATGGTAATGCAATCCCTGTGTTCAGATCTCCTGACATTTTGTATACATACAAACATTCTGATCCAGGATTCAGTGGTGGCTTTTTTTTTTTTGTCTTTTTGAGACAGGGTCTCACTATGCAGTTCAGTTCAGGCAGTGTTAATTTGCTATTCTTGTTTGGAAAATCTGTAACATGTGTATGGTTGTATGCTATTCTATTTCTGTCTTTATATCTGCTATTTGTCTTTGCCCTTCAAAATAAAATAAAATAATTAAAAAAATAGTACTATCAAGCGTTCATGCACATGGACCTTAACAGGAACTACCAGACACTGTGCTGAGAAGTTTAAAGACTTATTTAATCTGTACAACAATCATTATAAAACAGGTGTACTCATCACTTAGCAGATATGAGAGCTGCAAAGAAAGAGAGTTAACGATGTGCTCAAGGTCTCCCAGCCGTGACCAAAGCCGTGACCGGAATGAGGCAGAGCATTCCTAGGGGCTGGGTGTGCATTGTGTAGCTCACACCGTCAGTTCGAGGAGTTTCTTTTTTCTGTATAACCAAAACTAATTTAGGTATCATTGGAATTATTTGGGCTTTCTAAAGGTTTAGTAAGCTTGTATGTAAATCTACATAAGTATGGAGATCTTGACCTTTCCAGTCTTTTATAGTTATTGATTTGGGTTTTAATTTTTCCAGACATTTCATTCATTCGTTCCTTCGTTCGTTCGTTCGTTCGTTCAGTACGAGGTCTTGTTACACAGCTCAGACTCATAGTGAGCCTTCTGTCTCAGCCTCCCCAGGACTGGGACTGCAGGTGTGTACCACAATGCCCAGTTTTGGTGGCTGGCTTGGCACGGGGCCAGGATGGCATACGGTACCAGGGAGGCAGGCATTTAGACCACTGAGCTACCTGTCCTGCCCTAGAAATGCTTTCACTTCTTCTGCCTTTTTAAACTTTTGTTGCCTCAGATGTTTATTTATTTCCTTTGTGATCTTCTGCCTATAATTTGTTGCTAACAGGAAACCTATTGCTGTCCGATCGTTGCTGCTTCCCTTTTGCATGCTTTCCTTATTAGTTTCATATTTCTGCTGTGGGAAATCACCGCCAGCTCTGGCTTAGCATGACACAAATCCATCAGCTCACAGGTCCTCAGAAGCCTGAAACAGGCCTCACTGGGCAGAAGTCAAGGCATTAGTTGGCTTGGGTTCTTTCTGAGGCAGAGGCCTCAGCAGGATCTGTATCTTGGCCTCATCTAGTTCAGAGGTGATAGGTGTATAGCCCAGCAGCTGGGTTTTATAAACGAGGATTTCGACTTGCCATTTGCTGGCCACTGGTCGCTTGGTTTATAGTCCAGTGGCCATGCAGTTATTTGCTTAAACCACTCCTACAAATCCCACAGCCTATTTCAAACACCAAAAAATTGTAAATAAAATATTACCCCAAACCTTAGATTCCTTCTTACAATGAACATTAGTATCTTGAGCTCAGATTCTGTAAGAAGTAAAAATGAAAGAATCTATAGCTATAGATTCTTGTTAGTCTTTTCTATCATTTTAATAACCATTGTTCAAACACCAGTAATGAAAGTATAAACCCTTCTCAGTGGGAAAGCACCAATCTCTTATTTCAAAATCCAGTTCCTCCCTGGTGGGATTTTTCTTTACTAAGATCTAAACAGAACTGTCTTTTTCTCTTTTAAATATTTCTGAGTTGGGAAGCTGGGAGGTTGAGTGGCTGCTGGCAGCCAGAACACACAGAACCATTTCTTTATTTTCTGATGTTTCTGTCATTTATTGAGAACAATATCAACCATTACAAACCCCTACGGAGCGGCCGCTGCGTGGTGCCTGGGGGGTGCTGCGGATCTGCGATGTCCCGGAAGACTCCCTGGGCAAGGCTTTGCCATCGGCCTCGGTGCTGTTGGGAAGGGATGTGAGCTGAGGGAGGTAGGGCCGCGTGGAGCCAGGTGTGTCACTGGGGAACACGCCACCCCACCCTTCCCTCTCTCTCCGCTGGCTCCTTGCCCCCCACGAGGCTGCTGTCGTGTTCTGCCTCACCACTGGCCCATGAGCCAAGGAGCCGGAGCCACGGACCTAACCGGTGAACCCACGAGCTGAGGCCGGCCTTTGCTCCTAAGCTGTTTGTCTCCAATGTTCTCTCGCACCGACAGAAGAAGGGCTGCAGGAAAGCGAGGGCTGCAGCCCTTCACAGGCGCCCCTCCGGCCCACTCTCTCCCATCCCCCTCTACCGGGCAACGATGGCTCTAGCAGTCTCAGACCAAAAAACAGCTTTGTTGGCCCAGTGCGCGCAGGCGTTCAGCTCTCCTGCCCTGTTCCCTTTCCTACCAGCCAGGGTTGTTCCCCAAATCTCTCACTGCAGTTCCTCCTTGGGCACCTGAAGTTTCATCTTCCCAGCACGTAGTTCAAATGTAATTGAGGAAGTTGGGGAAGCTGCGGGCATGGCGCGTGGCTCAGTCCTCGCCATCGCAGCTGGCGAGGAGGCTGAAGCATCAGGACTGTGAGCTTCATGCGGCCTGGGTGACGTGGCAACTCGGGAAGACCCTGTCTCTAAGAACAAACAAACAAGCACCCAAAGCATTGTTAGGGGTTTCCCTCCTGAGCCAGGTTCTATAGGAGCGGAGGGCACTAGCCATGACGGCAGGCTCCCAGCTTTCCTTGCCATGAAATGTAGCTATAACGCCACCTCCCAAACAGGCTGAGTACTGGGAGTTAGGCTGAGAACAGGAACTCGTTGGGGAGAGAAGACTGTCCCCTGAGAGCACGGAGGTGGCGTCAGGAGGCATTCCGAGTCAACTCAAAAGAGGAGTTAGGGTGGCATGCACTTGGAATCGTGTCTGTAAGAGTTTTAGCAGGCTGTGGCAGCACACACCTGCAATCCCAGCCCTTGGGAGGCTGAGGCAGGAGGATCATTGCTCGAGACCAACCTGGGCTACAAAGAGAGCTCAAGGCCAGCCTAAGCTGCATAGTGAGACCCTGTCTCAAAAGGACCAGAAAAATGAAGAAGGAAGCAAGGAAGGAAGAAAGAAAGAAAGAAAGAAAGAAAGAAAGAAAAGAGCAGAGAGAGTTTCAAGTATCTTAGGAGAGTTCTATGCATAAAGTGTCACGTTGTCACTGTGCTAATTGGGACCCAAGTGAACGAATCAATCTTCCTTTACCTTCAAGTCTTTGCATGTTGAAAACTATGAAGCACCTACTATGTGCGGCACCTAATCAAGTGGGCAGTGCAGCAGCAGGCAAAGTCCCCTGCATCTTGTGTTCCAGCTGGGGCAGCCATGACCAAGTGCTGCCCGAGGCTCTTGATTGTCCCCAAAGGCCTGTGTGTTAGAGGCTCGGTCCTATTCTTGTTTCTGTTGGGAGGTGGTGGAGCACATAGCGGGATGTTTTAGGCCCCTGCCAGCACGCCCTAGCATCCCCTTCATGTCCTCCTGAGCATGAGGAGGGCAGTTTGCTTTTCTGCCCTGATGTGCTGCCCTGCCACAGACCCAGAAGCAATAGGACCAACCGATAATGGATTAAAACCTCCCAAATTGTGAACCTTGCTTCTTTTTAAACTTACTATCTTAGGTGTTTTGCTACAGTAATGGAATGCTGACTAGCACACCAAATAAATGAACATGTAAGATGAGGTAGCTTGGTAATGTTGCTTCACGGAAGACAGAACAGACAGAGATATGGAACATGTGCACAAAGAGAGGCTTTTCTGGGAAGGTAACATCTGGGCTGAGGGCTGAGGGCTGAGGGAAGTTGCACATAGAGCTGGGGGAAAAGAACTCCAGGCAGAGGGGACAAGCAGCACGAGAGCCCCTGGACAGCATGGGCCCCTGGGCAGAATGAGCTGCAGCCAGGCTGACCAGAGGAGGGTGAGGAGGAGCCAGGCCCAGTGGTGCCCTCCAGGTCCAGCTTTGCTTTCATCCCAGGTGGACGACAAGCCATTGGTATGCTGTCACATGGAGGGCCAGTCTGGGTTGAGACCTCATTTACATTTCAAGAGCGCCGAGAAATCTTTGGAAGCAATTTTCTCTGCTGACTTAGAAGAATTAATTAGTTAATATCTGCATGACACTCGACAGTCTTAGAGGCACAAGGACATATTATTATTTTCCCATTGAAGCTTTCTAAGTGGAGCTCCAAGTACCTGGGATATTGCCCAAAAGAAGTTGCATGAAAAATGGCCTGCAGTGCCTTCTAAAGAAAATATCTCTTTCTCCTGCCCTGCTGGGAAATCTCACTTCCATTTTTATAAGGCCAAAGTAGAACCTGGAAACAGAGCCAGTTATGACTCTGTAATTAATTTCCAAGAAAGTCTTTTGCCTTTACTGCTTATAAAAAGATTGAAAAATAATGTTTGTTTAGGCAATACCTTTCTCTAGAGAGCTCACTCCCCTGACCTGCAGGAGTCTGATCTTGCCTTGCTGGGAAACAGGCAGGACACCCACGATCTTGTTATTTTTCATTTTTTAAGACATGTAAGAGTTCACAGCAAGTGTTTCTTAGCTAATGGACCCTAGTTGTCAGAAGTTCTTTTCTTTCTTCCCTCTTGGCTCCTTACCCTTCAGTCCACCTCCCGGCTTTGGAGAATTTGAATATTTGCTGAGGGTCTTCACCCGCTTGGTGTTGCCTCATGCTTTTCCCCAGTAGCAGTCAGTGTTGACTGCACCCTCTCCCTACCCGGCCGGCTCAACTTTTCTGAAAATTTCCACAGATACGGAAACCCAGGCTCCCGGGAGCCCAGTAACTCCAGGCTCCCAGGAGCCCAGTAACTCCGTGAGATGGTGAGACCCTGCTGTTTGTAAGCGGCAGGGCTGGGACACGGACTGAGGCGATTGGCTGCCGGGGCCCACACCCTACCTCACCACGTCTACTGCCTCCTTTGAATTAAAACTCTAAGAAGAACTCAGACAACTTGGTAGAACCTTTGTGCACAGCCCCATTCAGGGCGCCGACGCGATGCAATGCTTTATTATTTGCCTATGTTTTGGGCCGCGGGAGTAGTTCTTCTTCTTTTCTCAGTGTTAAGCGGTGGAGGTGGAAGGTGGGTGGGTGCGAAGCGGAGAGAAGTGCTTTCTCTGGATCATCTGCTAAACCTCGTGAAGCTGCAGCTGCGTGTCGGTGCCAGACGCTGGGGCCTGCTGACTTAATGGCTCTGAAAGATGACAGCGCTTCAAATATAGACTGTCACTGCAGAGCTCGAACAGATTGAACTAGAGAGCATTGGGTCATCTGTTAAAGACGCCTCTCTGGGCCTCTGTCATGCGATGCCCAGAGAGAGCCAGGACCATGCTAAAAAAAATAACGTGATCAGTTCTGAGGCCCGAGGCCCCGGCCCGCGTGCAGGGACGCTGCTGTTTGGTGAATGCTCCAGGCATAGCTGAGATCCAGACAAGGCCTCTGCTCCTGCGATCAGCAAGCAGCAAGGTTTCCCGCAGAGCTTGTGGCCGGGGCCGCCCTCTGCGCGACCCTGTGTCTACTCTGCCTCGGATGACCATGTAGCCTCAGCCTGCCCTGGGATAGGGCACCCCAAAAAACGTCTTCCCAGCGCGTGTGCCTCTGCACCGGCAGCCCCCCCACCCTCATGCTCAGCCTGCTGCTGGACAAAATCTCAGCTTCACAGCGAGCTCTGTCTGCGGCTCCCCTTCGTGGTATGGAAATTACGAGGAGCCCCGACTTGATATCAAAACGACTCTTGCCAGGGAACCCTTATCATGCTAACTAGGCCTAAGGCAACTCGTGCAAACTGAGGAACACATGGCCACAGCTACCAGGGTGTCAGCAGAGGCCAGTTTAGCTCTGACGGTCCATTTGGGTTCCCTGAGAATTATCATAGAGGGAAGCCATGTGCTCCTTGCTCAGTGAGGCAGGGAGGGCACTTTGGAAGCGAGAGGTGGGCTTACAGAAGGCAGGCAGGCAGAGCTGGAGCACAAGGGGCCCTGAGGGTGCAGCTCACCAGCCAGTTTTGAATCTGGTTCGTCGTCTTGTGTGTGTCACTTAACTTCTGTGTGGCTCCGCTTCCCCAGCTTTAAATTATCAACAGTAATAACAGCGTCTACCTCAGGCTGTAAGAATGATTGGACGATTGGAGGGGTAAGTGTCTGACGTTGTGCGATGGTCAACGAATTGAATTTTAGCTAAAAAGAACCAACAAAATGATTCAGGGTCTTATCTTCAACATGGACACATGGCGAACATCACGCAGAGGCTGCTGGGTGGCAGAGTAGGGAATGGTAGGAGATCCAGCAGCCAGGGGAAACCAGAAGCCACGGCCTAACGTCATGTTCCCAGAGGTTTTATTACTGTCTTGATGAGTAGTATGCGTAAACAGGAAAAGACACAATCCTGAAAGACGAAAAATCAAACGTATGCCAAATGCTTTTAATTTATTCAGATTTCGCAAGGGTCTGGTGATCTGCTCATGCCAGCTTAGGGACACTCTGTGTTCCACAGGGAGAGCCGGAGGGGAGCTAAGTGAGGTGAGAGTCCAGCTCTTGCCTGGGGAGGTGGCTGAGGAATCCCAGGAGATGAGGGGGAAGCTCTACGGAGCATCTTTTTATAATTCTACAGCAGGGTTCGCCAAGAACATTGCCGGGGTTCACCCTTAGGAGCAGAAGGGCCTTGCATTAAGTTTGTGGACACTACTCCTGGATAACTTGGTGACAAGTCTTTGCCCCTACGAATGACAGTACTGAGCCTGCCCCAGGCCAGTCAGGAGCACGTGGACTTGCCTATGCCAACTTGCATAAGGATCCGGAGTGAAATTTGGGAAGGGCTCCCACAGGCAACAAAGAGGGAGTGACACTGGAGTTTGGGGCCAGGACTAGGAAGCAAGCTGGAGTCTGTGTTTGGGAGAATATCTTGGGCACAGCCCAATGACAGGCTGCGATGGAAACTGGCCTGTGGATGCCAAGAGATGTGGAGCCCGTCTTGCTGCTTGTCATCAGGGCGAGTCTGGACCACTCTGGAGGGTGCCCAGTGGTTGGAATAGTCACGTTCCACAGGGAAGATCACCTTGAGCCTAGGCCACACTTGAGAAGTGTCTGGTGCCGTCCTAATCTGCAAACACTGAGCCGCTGTGGAAGGGTAGAAGTTAGCCAGAACCCTTAGCCTGCAGATGAGGCAATAATGCCATGAAACCTAGCATGCCGGTCATTTGTAGGCTGATGGGTAACGCAGACAGCTGCACCCAGTAAGTGCCTGGGAGGGTGGGCCTACTGGTGCCAGGCCCTAAGCCCCACAGCATGGAATTTGGGAAAATACACAGAAGAAATACACACAAATATACAGTTAGATATTTTGATCAACACATTTTTAGATTTTGTTGAAGCTTCTGGATCCTGTTGGGGAGCGGTTAATCCTTCTTGGACCCTCACTAATATTTAGGTCTTGGTGCTTAGTCAGAACCTTTAGCAGGTGGTGTTGGCCATAAGGCATGGTCTGTTTCAACAAACAATAAGGCATGAGTTAAAAACATTCATGACAACAACTTTAAACAATAGAATTAAGGGTAAAGAATACCTAGGTAATGCAACACACAGACGCCAGATGGATGTCTGAAGGAGCGACCGTAGGTGATATTTGCTGAGCGCTATGTATTATTGTATGAGCTTCATGCATGTATTAATCCTTCTAACAACACAGTAATATAGGTATTGTTCCCCAGTGGAAGAGAAACAAAGGCATGACAGTTTGGAAGTGGTAAAACCAGAATTGAAAACAAGCTTAGGGACCGAGAATGTCATCTTGGCTCTCCTGTTTCTCTTATAGAAACTGAAATCAGAGCTGTAGATGTAAATCACTCATTCTTTGCTGCCGACAGTTAGTCCCCGACTTGGAGTGAAGTGCGTGCAGCTCTTGTCCCTGGGTGGGAACTAGGTAATTCTAAATAAATCTTTTTGTGGCCTGTGTAAAACTTTGTGTGGAAAAATCCCTCCAGGTGCAGTAACAAGTGGGAATCTTGCCAGGGTGGCCTCTGGCCTCCCTTGGAAGTGAACAGTCTGCTGCTTAGGACATATATCCAGACAACCTGCCTCACAGACGCCGCATGGTCTCTTGGGGACTCTGATTAATATGTCCAAAGCTCCACAGATACTCTCTCAGTTCTCTTGCTCAATTAGTGGCACTGCTGGCCTGGCCTGCCCTGTCACACAGGCTATAAACCTAGGATCCTAGATGTTTCCCTTTACCTTGAATCTCTACCCTCATGTCCAAATGGCTAAAGTGTTGGGTGCTATTTATTATTGAGTACTGGAGATCCAAGTCAGAGTGCTTGCCCACTGAGCTTCATTCCCCAGGCCTTTCCTTAATTCGTATTTACTTGGGGCAGGGTCTTGCTACGCCGCTCGAACTCCTAGTGAGCCTCCTGCCTCAGCCTTCCTTGTACTGGGATTACAGGTGTGTGCCAGCATGGCTGGTTTGAGTAGCCTGTTTGGCATGCCCAGGACAAGGCCAGCAGGGCACGTGGTACTGGGAACTGAATCCAGGTCCTTGCACTTGCCAGGAAGGCGCTTAGACTCCTGAGCTGTCGCCCCAGGACCCAGCCGTTTTCATTTTTTATTTTGAGACAAGGGCTCGCTAGGTCCCGAGCTGGGCTCAAGTAGTGATGCTATGGCCTCTGTCTCCTAGGGAACTGGAATCACAGACGTGCAACCTTGCACCCTGCCTCAGATGCCCGTTCACAGACAGCCCTTGAGCACGGGCTGGATCTGTGCCTCCTGGCACCACCCCTGTTCAGGCACCTGGGACCTCCTCAGGACTTTCTCAACAGCTATTCCTTGATCTAGCGGCCTTACTTGTCTGTTTTTTGGAGAACTGGGGATTGAACCCAGGCCTTCCAGGCAAGCACTTATTCTACTGAGCTATTTCCCCAGCCCCCTTTGTTTCTAATATTTCTTTTATTGTTATTTTAAAATTTCACCCTTGTTTCTGACAAAATTTTGATTTCTGTTACTTTTTATGAAAAGTTAGGACACAGAAAATCTCAATTCTAATTCTGTTAGCAGGTACCTCAATGATTTTTTAAAAAGTTCCCCAATTTATACTAAGCTATCAAAATCAATTTCAGAGTTGTAATTTTTTGGGGTGCTTCTTTCTGTGGGAGAGGAATAATATCATTAAGGGACTTTCCCCAGTGTTTATGAATTTAACCACATTAGTTTCAAACTACACACACACACACACACACACACACACACACACACACACACACTTTCTCTGTGTCTCTGTCTCTCTGTCTCTGTCTCTCTCTCGCACTATGTAAATACAAATCTGAAGCCAATACAATCCCTCTTTGAATATTTATAGGAGTGGGTTTCACCCCAGTACTTCTATGTGCTTTGGCTGCCTAAACAAAAGGCCAGTTTTCATTTTCAAATTTTGTCTGTTGTTAGATCCAAAATTTTTCCTCTTTTACTCAGGAGTGTGTTTGTCTCTTTTGATATTTCTTTTTTTAAATGTAATTTAGTACAGGGTCTACAGGGTTTCACTACATAGCCTGGACTCATAGCGATTCTCCCGTTTTCAGCCTCCCACGTGCTGGGATTACAGGCACGCGCCACTGTGTCCAGTTTCAGTCCCTGTCTCAGTGGCCCCGGGGGCAGGGCCAGCACAGCATACGGGCGATTGAACCCCCACCCTGCACCTGTGCTCCTTTGATACTTCTGCTCTTTGCTTTTGTTCACGATCTTTACCCTTTCTTCTGAGCTGGGCGGGAGAAGGATGCGCATTTTCTCAGACTTATCTCCCACTTCCTCGGTTCTGTGTGGTCCTTCCTGGTCCGTGCTACCTCCGAAGCAGCTTCTAATTTGATTACTGTCTTTTATCGTTAGACATTGCTTTCCAATCTCCAATTAATTTCTCACTGCGACTGCTTGTTCCAGCTTCACAGACGAAAAAGACTTGTTGGAGCTTGTCGAGATCATAGCTGCGATGTTTAACAGACGCTTCTCTCCCTCTTTTCTACCCTTTCACCTTCATCTTTCTCTTCTTCCTCCCCTTTCTTCTTTTTGGTTTGGCAGTAAATTAATTTATCTTGCCTTTACAGACAGGTTCACTGCCTTCGAGCTGCACGGCGTGCTTCATAAGCGTCCCACCGCTGCTCAGGGTTGCCCGTGCCTCTAAGACTGGATCTGCGGTTCCACGCTGGAGGGCAGAGGGGTACAACCCCTGGAGTCTGTGCGTCGGTGCGCAATCCTCACTCGCGGGGTGCGCAGAAGCTTCTGTGTGGGTGGGGCGTGGGGACTTGGCGGAAGAGCTGCAAGAATGACACGAGGAATTCCTTGAGTGGGCGCTGCAGGGGACCTTGGGACAGGCCCCAGGGCAAGACCGAGGGCTGTCTCTGCCACACTAAGATCCACAGCTGCCACGTGGATGGTGCAGGGGGCGAGGGGAGGCAGATGCTCTTTCAACAATAGAAAAAGGGCCAGCCAGATAGCTCAGCGGGCTAAAACGCCTGCTTAGGTAGAGCGCTGCAGCCGGGGTTTGATCCCCGGGGTGCCTCGCCGGACCGTCCCTGGGAGATGCTGAGACAGCAACTGGGACTGCGCGTGGTGTGCCGGCTGCACACCTGTAATCTCAGCACTTGGGAAGCTGAGCACAGGAGGATCGCTGTAAGTGCAATCTAAGTAGTGAAACCCTGTAGACCCTGTCCTAAACATACATATGTTAAATTTTTCAGGGGTGCAGTAAAGACATAGGAAAGATATTGATTATTGACTCTAAGAACGGGGAGAGACCCTGAGCGAAGATGCGGGATCCGCTGACCTGAGACACGGAGAGGCGAGGCTTTTATGGACTTTGGCTAGGGGCAGTTTCAGTTACGTGTGAAGAGCTGATGGGGGCCCCTCTTGTGGCCACGGGAAAGGTTCCCTGGACTGGAGTGGGGAAGGAGGAGGAAGCGGAGGTGGTCACTGGGAAGACGAGCTTCAGCTACGTTAGGTGACCGTGGTAGTAGTTCAGCAGTTCATTCCAGGGCCAGAGCCCATCAATCTCGCTTGGATCCACAAAAGAAAGTTCCGGCTCTGTCTGCCCTCCTGGCCTGGTGTGGCTAAGGAGTGCTTCGCGTGGCTTGCCAAGGGCACCCTTCTATCCGTGTTCTGTCATGCAGCTTACATCGTCGGCCCGTTAGGTATACTTTGAATAAGTACTCTGCCTGTACGGTTCCACTGTTCTGGTGCTTCAGCCAGATGAGTGTTTGCCTTCATGGGGATTACGGTTGATAGAGTTGCAGCCAGGTATTGGTCTAATGCTCGTGCAAAAAAGGCGAATTGCACAGAACGGGCGGCGCAGGAGGTCTGCAGAAGGCCACTTCGCGGCGCAGCTCCCCCACCCCGTAAGAGGGTCACGTGGCCTTCAGTGGGGAAGGGACGCTTGGCAGGCAGAGATCTCGGGTGGCCACAAGGCTTTTTGATTTTCCCGGTGCTGGGTATCGAACCCAAGGTCTTCGCACTGAGCCCCACCCCAGACACTTTCCTATTATTCGTTTTGAGGCAGGCTCTTGCTAGTTTGCCTGGGCAGCATTCCTCTCGCTTTTGTGTCCCAGAAGGTTGGGTGCAGGCAGACCCAGCACACCTGGCTCCGGAAGGGTTTTCTCCAGAAGGGCAGGGTTGGAAGGAAGTGGTAATTCGTTCCTTGTCTGCCTTTTGGAAAAAGTTAACTTTGGAAGCAGCGAATCTTCTGGCTTGGGGCGAGGGCGATAGAAGGAAGAGAGAGGGAAGAGCCATCAGGCTTTGAGAACGACACCAGCCATGGCGGATGCTGACAGGAACGGGGTTTTTTAACTCATCTTTGTGAAAACCAGTGGCTTAAGTAGGGTGGCTTACCCGAGTACATGAAATGGATTGGAAAAGCTCGTCCCTCACTCGGATGTGCCAGGTTGCGTCTTCTTCATAGAGTGCCAGCGGCCGGTGTCCTTGGTTAGATTCTGAGGTTGAACCCATGGCACTGATCACAGCCGAAGGAGGGCCACGGGACAGGAATTCTGGTGCTTTCACAGGCCTCCGGCACAGGGACTGAGCCCTAGTCTCTCCAGTTACTTGCTGCTGGACTTAGGGAACACTCTGGGGGTGGGGTGGAGGGCAGTGAGGGCTGCTGCGAGGCTCTCCCCCTTGTATCCCCAGCCTCTCCTCGAAGGGTGGTCTGGTATCAGATCCTGGCCACACTGAGCCCAGCAGAATTTCTTAGAATAGCAGCTGCGGCAGCTGCACCTGGTGTGTCTCCCATGAGCCTCTGGTGAGAGGCAGAGCAAGGCAGCTGATCAAGATCTGTGGCCATAAATATGCACGTCTGGAGCTGGGAATCTGCTTCTAAACAGCTTTTTGCAAGACGGAGATCAATGTACGCTGCTCAGAACAGTACATTAGGGTGCCCGCTGCAGTCCTTTGTGGGCTGTTTTTGAATGTCTGCCACCTTTCTTAAAAAGGAAAATGCTGTAGCCTGGGTTCGTGCTTCATTTCGCAGGCTTGCTCCTGAGTAGAATTTCCATTTTCATCAATGCCTGTCCAGGTTGCAAAGGGTTAATTCGCAATGCCCTGCTGCCCCTGCAGGCAAGCCCTGCCTTTGAGACAGAGCTAATTACTTGGGCCCTGGGAGATGGCTAGGCTCATTTCAAGGTAGGTCGGAGAGGAGCCTTGAGAAGGTATTCATCACTGGGCGGCCTTTTCAGAGGTGAGGAGGGGCCTTTATTTCTTCAGGACTAATTGGTTGCTTGTATGCAGTGAAAAAAATACAGCTCATGGAATCTGCTCTGGTGTGGGTTTTACATTTTTTAATCTTTTAGATTAGACTTACCATCCCTAGAAAATTCATTAAATTAATAGATTTAGAATAGTCAATACATTGAAACTTAATAAAATAATAAGTCATTGTAGGTGAAAGAATTTTTAAAAATTGAGGTCACTGTGAGTAATTATAAAATCAGGCAGGTAACAGAGTGAAATCAGGGCGGCGACAGGGATGGACGCAGGAAAGTAGCGAAGCCCACTTCCTGCCTTGGGGCTTTGCTTCCTGGTGGACTCTGTGTTTTCCTGAGACAGTCTTGGCCTACTAGTATTCTATCTTCCAGTTTTGTCAAAAGAAGCTGAAACTCCGGACATTGGCTGCAGCCCCATTTGTTAAGGTTCTCTAAGGGAACAGAATCAATGGAAAATATTCGTATGTTTTAAAAGCAGGTTTATTAGGTAGGGTTACAGGATGAGAGGTGGGCCAGCCCACGTGGTTGTGTACAGGACCAAGGAGAAGAGCCCGCAGCAGCCGTCTCCACACCGAGCTGCCTGAGGAGCTAGTAGCTTCTTACTCCAGGAAGATGGGAGCCGCAGAACAAGGGATCAAGTCTTCGACATCCATGCAGGCTCACAGGCTCCGCAGCTCATGCTAGCTTGCTGGTGGGAGCCTGCAGTTAGAGGCTGAGGACAGTAAAGAGCAATGCCTGGAGCTCTTCTAAGTTAGGGACGCTGCTTGTGTGAAGTCCAGGTGTGAACCGATGGGCAGTGCCACATATATCGGAGGTGGAACATCCCCGGTGAGATCGCCGGCTGAAAAGCCAGTCACCTGCAGACACCCACAACTGCGTTCCCTCATCTGCCAGGGAATTCATTACCCAGTGAAGCTGATGGACCATTATTATTCATGATCGCAGCAGTTACATTCAGAATGATGTGCACATCAAGGAGACACGAGTGTTGTGGCTCATCAGCACTGGGTCTACATTGGGAAGTGAGAAGATGGTTTTACTGCAGAGATTGACATCTTTTGGGGGTGCTGGAAAAGGGAAAACTTAACTGCTAGGCTCTTCAAACCCCAAGGTATTATACTTTGCTCCTAAAAGACTCTATGAACAAACGAAAATAATCCACATCCACCCCAGTAACCCAGTATAAGAGTGGTCACCAGGGAAACCAGCAGAGGAGCCATCAGGGCTGACCATTCCTGCCCCTCGCTGTCCGCTGGACACAGCGCTCAGTGGAAGCTTCCATACACAGCTGTGTAGGCTGTGATCCCCAAGCTTGTGGGCACCAGGGTTGGCTTTGTGGAAGATAATTCTTCCATGGGTCAGGCGGTGGGTGATGTGGGCATGATTTGAACCCATTACATTTATTGTGCACTTTATTTTTTATAATACTGTGTAATTAAATAATTATACAACTCACCATGATGCAGAATCAGTGGGAACCGTGAGTTTATGTTCCTGCAGCTAAACAGTACCATCTGGGGGTGATGGGGGACAGAGGGACCTGAAATGTGCTGTTCTGTCCCACCTGTGGCTGCTGTCACTGCAGAAAATCTCACTTTCCAAAGATAGGACATTGGAAATCAAATGGGGGTTTTCAGTGTGTTGGGGATAAGCTTGGGATATTCTGCATTGACTTTAATCTGGAACACATGGGGAACTGAAGTTATCTCATGAAAGCTTTCAGGCCAGCCTGATAGCTCAGCGGACTAAAGCACCTGCTTAAGGCAGAGTGCGGCAGCTGTGTTCAATCCCCAGCATTCTGTGCTGCCTCACCCATGGGGAGCACTGAGACCTTGATAGAGACTGGACATGATGGTGCGAGCCTGTAATCCCAGCACTTCGGGAGGCCAAAAACAGGAGAATCACTAAGAGTCCAATCTACATAGTGAGACTCTGTAGACCAGTGATTCTCAACCTGTGGGTCGTGACCCTGGTGGGGGTCGAATGACCAAAACACTGGGGTCGCCTAAAGCCATTGGAAAATGTTATTTACTTGGAATTACAGTTTTGAGGTAGCCACCAAAATTATTTTTTGGTGTGGGGTCACCGCAACATGAGGAACTGTATTACGGGGTCACGGCATTAGAAAGGTTGAGAACCACTGCTGTAGACCCTTTCCTAAAACACAGAAACAGTTCCCCAAAAAGAAAGCTTTGAAGGCCTCCATAACTTGTGGTCTCAAGCAGCTGATCCTCTTCTAGTGAAGACAAAGTTGATCTACTTGTCTTATTCATAAATGAGTCATTGGTCCATTTCTTTCTTACTCATGGATCTTCTGTGGTTGAGAAGTAATGCCCAAACTCTTTGAAAGTCAAAAGACGTATTCATACGCTAGCTGGGATGAAGAAGTTGTGGTTCAGTCTCTTCTAAAATCTCTGCTGATGTTTGCAGTACATAAAACATACTGATGTCCACCTACTGCCTCCGTAATTCCTGTGTGGCTTTGAATGCCGCCGCTTTACTTACTGACTTGAACACAGGTTTTATTTTCTCCTGAAGTGACACACTGAGTTTATTGAGCAGGATGAGTATAAAAGCAAGTTCTCTGACCCATTCTGTGTGACTATTCTACCACTGGTGACTATTTCTCTGAAAGAACTCTCTGGAGTAGTTTTCATGGCTCAAAAACTCAGAGTGGTCATTTTTCCTTAGAATGCATCTCATTTCTGTCAATAACAGAAGATGTATCTGCGCTTCGTGTATTTCCTGAGAGAGCTGCATGATCATAATTTAGGGGCATGTACTGTGGCTGACAATTTGAATCACATCCCACAGAACTAAGGTCCGGTGCTGGTTTCAGCTAGCCAGCGTTTCTCTACAGATGATACAGTGTGTACATTTATGCTCAGAAGCCACTCCTTTGACCCAAGAAGTGAAACCAGAAAGCCATCCAGTCAGGGCAGATGCTCCGTCCATGCGTCTACTGGCCTAAAGTGATGGCTTTGACTTTCTTGATATGGGACTGCTCAAAGACTTGAACAGTTCCGCAGCTGTAATGTTAGTTGGCAACAAAATGGCACGTGATGCCCCTATGAACACCTGACTCAAAAGCGTATCACACAGAAGCAGGTACTGTTGCCTTTTGTCAATCTCAGCAGACTTGTCAAACTGAATTTCAGGCTACAGTGACTTGCTAATCTTCTCTTAACAATTCTGCCTCAGTCCCCTCAGTCTTATCAGCTCATCTAATTGTGGTGGACAAGAGATGAGCACTTATCACCTTCTGAACTGCAGCCCCTCCTAAAAGTTCACAGCAAATGTCCCCAGCAGCTTGCGGGACCCAGTCTTCCCCAATAGTACAGGGCTTCTATGTCTTGACAATGTAGTTAGCCTCCAAGAGTGACACCCTCAGTCCAGAGAAGTGGTAGCCTTCACAAATGCCTTCTGTTCCTCATGTTCATGGTTTTTTCCTTTTGAGAAAACTCCAAAGGCTTGTCTTTGTATGTAGGATGCAGGGTGTCCACCTGATAAAGTGTGTGAAGGTCCCATAGATTTACTGGAGCAACTACATATTATAGAAAGTGAGCTTGGGGAACGTGACTCACCTGTTTCAGTGAGCTGGTAATCCATGCAGGGCTCTTGGTGGGTTCTTTTAAGTGTAGCCTTCTTTTCATCGACAGTCTTAGAAACTTCTGCTGTCTAGAAACTGAATCTTTCCTCCTTTCAAGGGAGCTCTCCAGAAGCATTTGAAAAAAATTCATTTTGGCTAAGGCTAGCTTACAGTTTTTCAAAATAGTGACCGAGATGAGTGCACAGTGTGGGAAAGAGGCATGGATGGAATTAGGTTTAAGAGACAGGTCGGCCCAATGAGGATGAAAGTAAGTGTCAGCTTCTGACTTAGAGCCTGCTGCCACATTCAGCTTAGTTGTCACTTTGCAGTCTCAGTAGAGTCAAATCTCTCCACTGTTGTGAACCTGTCTTTGTAGCCATGTGCACCTGCTAGCATCACACCTCATCCCCACCTCCGATCCAGGGGCTAGAGTCTCAGAAGGAGCACGCAGCCTAGATCTCTCACATGTGTCCTTTCACGGTGGGGCCCACTGGAAACTCATGTGACCCGACACCCAGGTCCAGCATGTGAGTGGAATTTCATCCATCATACAAGACTGGTGTGGAACCTGGAGGCAGAACTCCTTACAGAGACGCTACAGGCAAGACTCACCGAGCTGATCTAGGAGCAGAGCATCTTGCCAGAGTGGCACAGCGGGTTCACCTCCAAGAGTTGTAGCAGGAAGAAGTGGAACCCAGGTACCAGACCCAAGCCACATCCACCTCGACAAGTTTGAACTTGGTAGATCCAGACCTGGTGCTAAGGCAAGTACTCTACCAAAACTCTACACCAAAGGCCAGAAGACAGTGCTATACAAAATGACAAAGAGAAGGAGCAAAATGCAGTTTTGGGCCCTGAGTCCACCCAGAACAAATGCAAGAGACAATAGCATAGAAGAAATTGGAGATCACACCCTTGAAATCTCTGAAATAATAGCATCTGAAGTAAAAAAAGAACTACAGAAAAGTATAGAGGAAACCAGATCAGAAATAACTTCTGAAATAAAAAAAGAAATTACAACTATAATGAAAGGAGTACTAAGTGCTTCTAAAGAAGACATTGATAAAAACTAGAGGAGAATAGAAAATGGTGGAATTCCTGAATGAACAATATAGAAAAGAAACAGGATGCATGAAGCAGATTCAAAGTGCTATACAGGAAATTAAAATCTCAATCAAAAGCTGACAAAACCTTTTGAATGAAAGTGAAAATAGACTTTCAGACCTTGAAGACATGATTGCAGCTAGTGGAAAGGTAATAAAAGATCTCTTAAAAACAACTAAAATGCAGGAAAAAATTTAATTCAACATCTGCAAGATGATGCAAAGATGAACAATGTAAAACTAATAGGCATCAATGAGAAAAAGGAGTCAGTACAAATGAATAAAATACAAATCAGTGAAAAGAATATGGGCAGAAGTAATAGCAGAAAACTTCCCAAACATGGGGAAACAATCTGACATTCAAGTATCCAAGGCATTTAGAACTCCAAATAACAATTGACCCAATTAAAACCACACCCAGACATATAATAATCAAGATCCCAGAAATTCAGCACAGGAACAATATACTAAAAGCCTCTAGAGAAAAGAAACAGATCACATTTAAAGGAAACCCCATCAGAATAACGGCAGATTTCTCCAAACAAACTATCAAATGAGGAAAAGCATGGAGCAAAGTATTACAAGTCTTGCAAGAAAACAAATTGAACCCAGACTGATATACCCTAAAAAACTCTTTTTCAAGTTCAACGGAGAAGTGAAATACTTCCAGGACAAAGAACAGCTAAAGAATTTCATGATGACAAAGCCAACCCTATGTAATTTACTAAAAGATATTCTAGAGAGGGATCAAAATGACTACAAATCCATGAAGGAGAATGGAAAGGACCCACCAAATAGGGCAAACAATTAAATACAGGACAAAAAGAGGTATACAACATCAGTCTTTCAATTGTTCTTTTGTATACAGCAGCAGAATATGTCCATCAGTATATTCTACAAATAGACCTCTCCTGCATTCTCTGGGGCATGATTCTGTCCAAGTCTATAGGGTGGATATCAAGGAAATAGCAGTATCTCAGTCCTACAAGTGACACTTGGCTACTAGTAAGTGTCATGGGCACTGTCCATGCGCACAACATACTAGAACTTTGTGTGATATCCTATCTCTAAACCATTAGAAGTTCTGGTCACATATTTGCCATTGCAGTATGTATATTATGTTTTTTTCTTAGTAATTCTTTACTACCATGGAAACTTTTTCTTAGTTAATATATAGCGAGTGACCTACTCAAATCCTATGTGAGTACTCCAAGTTGATCACAGATTTGTATATATGATACATAACGTTCTGGCCTCTTAGTTGGACTCATGATCTAATTTCAATTTTGCAATAGTAATTTATACTATTTAATTTAATTTTCATGAATTAATATTTAATTAATTTTCTGAACATTATTTAATTTAAATTTTTGCTTTACGATTTATACAGTATCTTTGACTTACAATCTACCTATAAGACATGGAAAAAGAACATTGATTATAAAGTGTTAATTTAAATTTTGTCCTAAAATTTTGATGTCTATTTTCATCAATGTTCTGCAAGTAGAAGTACAATATTAATCAAACAGAAAAAAATATGTGGCAGGCAGAGTCTACTCTTGAAGATCGGTAGCAAAGCAGGATTGGAGGTGAAGCTTCCTGAGTACTGAGTAAATGGATTGCTGGGTGGACATGGGTGACAGTGACCCAGGTGGTGGAGGAAGTAAGATAAATTCATGAGTTTCTGTTGGTGTAACAACAGCAACAGATTGGATTCACAGTGACTCTTCCATTTTCAGCCTCCCAAGCGCTGGGATTAAGGGCATGCACTACCATGCCCCGTTTCAACTGCTGTGTCAGTGCACTCTGGGGAGCAGGGCTGGAACGACACACCAGGGATCAAACTCCCGTCCCTGTGTCTGCCTAAGCCAGTGCTTTAATTCTCTGAGCTATTTTGCCAGCTCTAGTTCTCAGCTTTTGGTGAAGTTCTTGTGCTGCGTTGTAACATGGTAAAAGGGGAAACAAACGCTTGCAAAAGAGACCAGCCATAGAGACTAGGCTTGCCCTGTGACAACTTGCTCTTGGGTCAGCTAACCCATTATTGGAGAAATAGCCCGTGGTTATGACAAAACGCTTGACTCTCTTAAGAACCTAATGACGCCTCTTACGGGTCCTGCCGTTTTCCAATACTGTTAATTTGGCCTCCATATGATTTTTGGAGGCAATGAACCACATAAAAACCAGACCACCAAGGCGTAGAACTAGAGAGGCATTGCCATAAAAGACAAAGAGCCACCACTGCATCCAAATATGCATAATGAATATTCTGGGTAAACATCTGGTAAATGAATAAATGGACGCATGGATAATGGGTAAGGGGTGGTGGTGAGGCTTTCAGAGAGATTATCTGAAATGAAAATTGCAGGGGCATCACTGGGTTAAAGAGATGATTGCGGGCCAGCAAGATGGTTCAGCAGTCGACAGCACCTGCTTAGGCAAGCTGAGGCAAATGCAGGGACCATGGTTCAATCCCCAGCAGGAGAGAGAGAGAGGGAGAGAGAGAGAGAGAGAGAGAGAGAGAGAGAGAGGATTGGAATTATTGGTTGCTTAGCTGAGAGCAGTAACAGTCAATAGGGTTTTTTTTTTTCCCAATTCTTTTATTGTTTAAATTTAACAATGGTTATATTACATATTTTCATCATCGGATCAGTTTAGATTAATACATATAGGTATATAAGATTGATCAAACAACTAAACATTAACCTTTCTAAATCCACATTTCTTTTTTTTTTTTTT
>PVJA010034011.1:0-22820 GCA_004027025.1 Myocastor coypus | reverse complement strand
TCTTTCTTTCTTTCTTTTGTCTTTTTTGAGACAGGGTCTCACTATGCAGTTCATGCTGGCCTTGAGCTCACTTTTGTAGCCCAGGCTGGTCGGTCTCAAAGGTCGCACTGATCCTCCTTCCTCAGCCTCCCAAGTGCTGGAATTATAGGCGTTTGCCACCATGCCTGGCTTCTTTCTTTCTTTCTTTCTTTCTTTCTGTCTGTCTGTCTGTCTTTCTTTCGAGACAGTGTCATGCTAAATCGCTAAGATGTGGGGCTTGAACTTGCCATCTTCCTGCCTTGGCCTTCCAGAGTTCTGGGATTACAGGCATGTATGTGCCCACAGCTTAATTATGAGGGGTTTATCAGGCTGTAACCTCACTGGATGTTAAAGAGCATCTGTACTTGTGTTATTATCTCATTTAACCTTTGCAACTACTATTCATAATTTTTTTTCTACTATTCATAATTATCCTTACTTTGCAGGTGAGGAATTAGAGCTTCCAAGTGGGAAGGCAGCTTTCCTAGGCCACCCTACTGACAAAGCAGTGCAACTGGTATTCAACCTGAGAGCCCTCTGCCCATGCTAGTGAAGAGCATGGGTCCGTCCCCTGCCTATGTCCTTTACAACTTCACTTGCCCTCAGCCTCCACTGACCTAGACCTTACCCGCTCTGTCTGCAGGTCACACTCATGCAGGATGCGCTCACAGTCCCTCATCTTGGTCTTCAGCAGGTCCTGCTTGGTGACTGAGAAGAGCAATCCCTTGGGGTCAAGTGGCCCAATGATGTCATACCACACGGGACATCCATCACGGTCATAGCCACATAGCCCCCCAGGCATGTACTTCTGGATTACCTAGGTATAGAAAGATGCACAGCACTTGGGGTTACACACCTCCTCAGAGACTGCCCATACCTGGCTGTGGTTGGGACTCAAACCTACACTCACCTTGGTACAAAGCACTAATTCTCTTTTGGAGGGGGCATTACTGCCCCAAATCAGAAAAGTGAAGGTCCTTCAAGGGGAGGCCTAGAAAAGCTGGGTCTCAGCTGAGCTTCCTGAAGGCCTGTGGGGTCCCTGGTTTTGCCCCTAACTCCTCCCATGTCCCTTTGCATAGACAGAGCACATGGATTCTGAAGGTCAACAGATCTGGCTCAAATACAGACACTGCTGCTGCTTCCCTGCTGTGTGTCCTTGTGCAAATAAGATCACCTCTCTAAGCCCCATTCTATCTTCTCTTGTATAAAATGTTATAATTCCTCCTCTGTGGGACTGCTGGAGGAAGGACCTAAGATAATATTGACTAAAGCCGGTGCACAGTGCCTGGCCTTGACCTTGTGCTCTGCAAGTGAGACTGCCACCATTACTCTCCTGTGACCCCTGAGGTGGCACCATTTTCAGTGTGCCTTGGTGAACTGTTTCTTTCTTGTCCAGATAGATTGCTTTGTGCAAAGCCCTGATGCAGAAGGGCATAGAGCACCTAGCAGTGGTTCAGAACCCAGGCACAGGGAGCCAGGTGGGCCTGGTATTAAATACCAGCTCATCGCAGTGCTGTGCGACTTTGGTCAATGTTATGAGCCTTTGCTGAGCCTCGGAGTCCTCATCTGTAAAATGGGAGTGATGGCGCCCCACTCATACACAGTGTTCTCATTACTAAGTGATTGCATGCTTATAACTCCTGAGCCTTGCCAGGTCCCAGGAAATGTGTCATTAATACAGGACAGGTGCCTGCAGGCTCAGCCTTGCTACATTCCAATTCTGGGTCCCAGGGACTTGAGGCTGTGTGGGTAACACTGTCCATGAAAGACTGACGTTGGCTCACCTCGGGGGGCTCCCAGTCAAGGATGTGGTCAATGTCCATGGTCTTTCGGAACTCCATGTACTGAAAAGGGAAGGAGGAGTAAGACCTCCAGGGGGCTCCCAGCACCCTGCAAAGGGGATGGAGCTAGGGCCATGAAGCATAAGGAGAGGCCTGTCCCCAAATCTCCAGGGCAGGTGGGCCTCACCTTGCGGAGCATGGCCTCAGATTTCTGCAGGTCGAAGCTCCGAGCTGTGTGAAGACGGAAGGATATGGGTGAGATAGAAGTTCCCTCATTTGGCTTCTAGTCAGTGAGCATTTCAGGAAGCATCAGGACCTGGGTAGGACTTTTCTTTTCTATCCCCTCCCCTGTTCTAGACCTGAATTCATGAAGAAGATGGTTGGATCAAGAGAGCCTTGGGTCATTGTGGAGCTATTGGGACCCAATACCTCTCACCAACCCCTCAATCTGAATTCTTCCATTCTGGCCTCACCTCGGAGCCAGCGGAGAAGGAAATAGTCATCAGGGTTGGGCAGCGCGGGCAACACATCCTGGACATTTTCTCGAAACTGGGAAGAGAGATGCTGGTTAAAGAAGTTTTCTCATACCTAGCCTTGACCTCCAAACCTCAAGATTGTTTCATTGCCTCTCTTCCCCTTTGTCATATAGCCTGGACACACTGATGGAGGGATGGGCTGGTGCTTGGACAGAAGGAGAGTGGACTGTTGGACAAATGGGAGGGGGATGGAGGAGGAGAGAAGAGTGGAGGGGATGAATGAATGTGAATGGATAGAAAGGGGAAGGGAAAATCAATGGATGCTGGATAGATGGATGGATGGATGCAAGGTAGGTAAATGGATGGAAGGAAAAGAAAAGAGGTGTCTTTGGGACCAAACTAGAAAGAACACATGGGGAGTAAAAGGAGAGGAAAAGTGCATAGATGAGTGAGAAGATGGGTGGGTAGAAGAAAGGATAAACCATCAGGTTCTAAGTGGGTTGGAATATGGATTTTATTTTCAGTTCCATCCATGTTTTTGCCCACCAAGATATCTGTCTTTTTTTCATCCCATCTTCTACAAAACCCTGGTTAGGACTGTTTGCCCTCGTCTCCATTAGCTGTAGGGATGATAGCACATTCTGGCCTGACCCTTACAGATTTCTTTTTTCACAGTGCAAGGGAGGGAACAGTCAGAGAGGAACCCAGCAGGGTCCTTCAGCTCCCACCCAAGGTGGCTAGAAGAGAGGAGGTGGTGGGGCAGTTTCTAGGTAGAGCTCTATGGGTCTGGCTCCCGGATGGAAACTCAGGTTCAGTCCTGGACAGGCAATAACCACACTGTTGCCAGAATTGATACTTTACCATCAACCCCAACCTGGGCAGGGCTGACATCATGGGGCACTGTGGGATTTGATCTTTTAGGAGATGACAGTAAAGAGACAATGTTGAAGATGAACCGAGGTGACAGAGCGGGGCAGGGCTCTAGCCATCCCTTCTCACCCCAACCCCCTTAGTTCTTTTTCCTCTGGGACCCAAAGCTGGGGGGTCTCACCTTGGCCAGGGTCTCTGCCTGTTTGGGGCTCAGGTCTCCGACTCGGCCGCTCATGGTGCTGGCTGAGCCAGAGCGGTGGCTGCCGTGAGCAGAGGCCCAGCCTGGTCTGCCAGCTGAGCCTCTGAAGCTGGAGCCTTTTGCCCCTACTCGGGGGTGTGGCCCCAGGTACCTCCCCTGGGTCAAGTGTTTGGACTGCACATTACATAAGTGGGATTAAGTGAGGTCTCGTGTTTGGCTTAGGAGGGCAGGTGTGGAAAAGGGAGTGCCAGAGGGCTCCCCCCGACACACCAGACAAAGCCAGCTGGGAGGGGAGAAGACCCCAGAGTGGGTGCCAGTAGAGGCCCTAAGAGCCTCCAGGCCTCCAGTGACCACTTGCTGGAGAAGAGGAAGCTTGTTCTCCAAAGGTTACTCTCCTACCCAGCTCCAGCGGGGCAGGGGGCTGACAACAGGGTAGGCAGGCAGAGCACATTTATTAAAGGAAGCAGTCCCTTCACTTCATTGGGAGTTAGGGGAGGTTCATTTCTTTATTTCTTTTCATCCATGTGGAAAAGAAGAGGGCCTGGAGCAGAAAAGAGAACTCAAAGAGCATCCTTGGCCAGCGTGATGGTGCACACCTGGAATCCCAGCTCTGGAGAGATGGAGGCAGGAGGATTTCAAGTTTAAGGCCAGCTTGGGCTACATAATAGAACACTAGAAAAAAAAAAGAAAAGAGGTGTCAGGGTCGGGGAGATAGCTCCGTGGCAAGTGCAAGTTCGTGAGTTTGAACCCCGGTCCCACAAAAAAAGAGGTGTCTTTGGGACCAGGAGTATAGCTCTGTGCCTGCCTAGCATACATGAGGTGTGACACTAGCGCTACTTGGGGGGAAGGTCTATTTACTTGTTTGTTATTTGGGGGCTGATGCTGTTCTTTCTGATGCCTTTCAAATCCTACCCCAGAGGCCCCATAAACCTCGGCAGGGACAAGGCTGAGTGTCTCTCCTCTTGCTGTCTTCTTTTCAAATTGCTAAGGTCATGGGGACAGTAAGGGACTTTGTCCTACAGACCTCCAACTAGAGACAGCTCTCCTAAGGGTGAGGGGGGCAAGCTGATGGCTTTGGATGGTGAGGGTGTATTTCCACCGCTGGGGTTTCAGGCTTGAGCACCTGGGAGGGAAGGAGCTGGTGGCCTGGGAGAGAAGAGAGAAGCCCAGAAGCTTGCGCTATCCCTTGCTTTCTCTCCTGTTGCCTGACATCACCCCATTAGGCAAGGCTGCCAGGTCCAGCCCTGCTGCCCACATCCCAGGAAACCTCGTTTTCAGGATGGCAGCTCTGAGAGCTAGGTCACTTGCCTCATTTGTGAAATGGAGCTATCAGTGTTTGTCTTGCCGTTATTACCTGCTTGAGGGGAAGATCTTAGGAGATATCCAGAGGGCTAGGGGTCATGCACGTTGTCTAAGGGATTTGTCTCTTCCAGAAGAGAAGCATCAGGAAGGGAGTTATTACATTATAAATGACTGTCTATAAAAAACCCATCAACCTAAGGCCACCATATGCACCTTTTTCAATCCTGAAGAGGATTTTCATGGACTGAAATTACTGCTGGCCTGGCTTCAGCCTCTACGGCTGGGCTAGCCCAAGCCACTGTGTCTAAGACTCTCAGCCCCTCAAGCACCCTGTCTTTACTTTTGGGCTATCCCAGCCCTCTGTTCTGGGTTATCTTGGGATCTCTTTATGTGAACTGATGCAGGTTAGTACCAGGCACTTCCCTGGCATTTTTCTTGGTCCACACCTCTGATAGAGTTGGGTCTGGGAGGAAGAGGGACCATCTGTGGCCACTTCCCTCCCCCTAGAGCACCTGCGCCATCCCTTAGGAGCGATTAGGCAATTCTCCACACCCCAGTCCCTGATGCTTCACATTCCAGCCTCCTTTTCTGCAAAGCTGGTGTGCAGTCCACACCCACTTCCCCCGCCAGGTTGACACAGCAGAGATTGGGTTCCTGCGTTGCCCTCTTATTAGCTCTAATCCCCCTTGTTTCTCACCAGTCTCCTTTCTCACCCTAATCCCTCTCTGTGAGGCTCCCCAGTTCCTTCTGCCCGCACCAGATGCCAGAGAGGGGGGAGGGCCCAGAAGAGACCAAGGTAGGTCTCCAAGGACATCTCCAAGCACTCTTCTTGATTCAGGCAGAAATATACAAAGCACCTCACCATGCATCCATAGTGTCATTGTCCACAGTGCCTGCCAGTGGAACTACCTGTGATGATGGGCACATTCTAACGCAACCTCACCCGTTAGACATATTTGGTCCCAAACAATAGTCCCAAGAGAAAAACGTTAGTGCAGTTGAAGAGCTGAAGGTTGAATTGAAAATAATTGAATTGTGACTAATTATACCTTAAATCACCTGTGTGGTTGTGAGTGCAATTGGACGGTGTAGGGCGACAACATTTATTACAGGTTTATCCCATGCCGGGCTTCATTCTAACAGCGCTACCTCTTTTTAAAGTTATAACATCCCGGGGGTTGGGTAAATACTCTCATTCAGCCCATTTTACAGATGAGAAGACCGAGGCACAGAGGAGTTAGATAAGACATCTAGGGATAAGCCCAAGGGCTTTCTCATCCTACTGTTGCACTGTGAGGCTATCCCACAGCCTTGGCTCCAGGAATTTCCACGCTAATTAGGGAAAGGAGCAAGATGTGATGTTGGTCCTTGTCAGCAGGAAGGGGTGTTGGCTATGTTCTTATCTTTAACAATTGCTGACCTCTAAAAGGAAAAAATCCCTGGCCTGGCAGGATGGCTCAGTGGTCTAAAGCGCTTGCTTAGGAAAGCTTGGGCGGCTGCAGGGACTGCAGTTTGATCCCCGACACCACATGCTGCGCCAGCCCTGTCCTCAGGGCAGGCTGAGCCAGCCATAAAAATAAATAAACAAACAAAAGTTCTGAAACAAGAAAAAAAAAAAAAAAGTTAAAAAAAAAAAAAAAGGAAAAATCCCTAACTTTTGGGGTTCCTTTTTTGTGGTGCTGGTTACAAAAAAGAGGTTGAGTGCAGGACAGGGTCTCCCATGTGGAGGGGATGGTGCAGGAGGGGCTCCCAGACTCCTTTTTATTTTTTAGCATTTCCCGTGTACCAAGGGTTTTACATTTTATCAAGCATGTGGGAGCAGTGTAATGGGTTAACTGAAATTTTGTGCTATAAACATGGACACCTGTTAGGTTCCTGTATGCTTCCTATTATCTACTCTAAAAATGTGTTCTCATCCTCTGCTCCAGGCTGTTTAGTAATGAGTAACTGAATAACTATCTCCCTCTGCTCCCTAATTTAATTCAACAGTTAAAATGTTCTAGGACTGCGAATAATTACTAAGGCCATAAGATTACTCAACCTTGATTGCTTTACATACAAACACCCAAATTTCACAGCCAAGACTGTTTGTTCTGTCAAGTCCCATAAGAGTAAGCTGTTTCTCAGAACTTTGCAGACTCCTATCTAATCTTATCTGCAGATCAGAAGGTGGTTTTTTCGCTTTAAGACCAGCCAAACCTTGCTCTGCTGCTGTTTAGCGCCTTCCTGCGTGGAGTGCAGCTAAGCAGTCACAGGCCCGGCTAATAAATGGCTCTCTAAATTTTAATCTGTTCTGCTCTTGGCCTCTTATTTAATTTGAACCTGGCACAGCAGTCAGGGACATCTCCATTTACCGCCAATGAAAAGGAAGTTCAGAAAGAACCACTCATTTTTCTAAGCCACACAGCTGGAATTTGTACCTAAGCCTGTCTGCCCCTGGAAGTCACAGCAAGACCTGCCCTCCCTGCAAGGGTTTAATATTGTATCTGGAATGTAGTATCCCAAAACTAGTCAAAACTCCCTGCCATGGTAGTGCATGCCTATAATCGTGGCACTTGGGAGGCTGAGGCAGGAGGGTCATTGTGAGTTCCAGGCCAGCCTGGGATATGTAGTGAGTTCAAAGGTAGCCTGAGCTACATAGTGAAATCCTGTCTCAAGAGAGAGAGAGAGAGAGAGAGAGAGAGAGAGAGAGAGAGAGAGAGAGAGAGAGAGAGAGAATAGTAGAACTCACGATGGGTAGATTGGATCCCACCCCTTGGGCTGCAGTATTCTGGGACACCCCCCCACCCCCTGCAACGACTTCAGGATTCAGGATTAGTTTGCTCTCTGTTGGAGCAGAGGGCCTGGGGAAGGAAAACTCTACTCGAGTCCACAACCCCCAGGACACAACCTGTCAAGTGAGGCTCCAGACTGTTTAGCAACTCTTTGGCCCAGCTCTCAGGAGACTATGGTGACCAGCACAATATAAACAAACAAGCACAGGTAGGGGGTTAGACAGAACTGCTGGCACTACACCCTGGATCCTCCTACATAGGAGCTGTGAAAGGGCTGCGCCTCTAGGCCCAACGTGCAGTACATTCCTGCCAGCCTTTCCTGGATACTGGAGGTATCAGAACCAGCTGAACTAGTACAGAGGGAGAGGGGGAGGGGTGCGAAGGAGCCTCATCGTGGGGCCACAAAGCAAGCTCAGGCCTGTGCAGGGGGCGGGGCTCTGACCAGAGCTGTGACGGGCGTAAAAAGAGGTGGAAAGGAAATTGGGGAGCAGCGGAGTCTCAGTGGTGCTCTGGTTTATAATCTGAGACAATTCACTCTCCAATTTGGGCAGTTTTATTTTTTCAAGTTATGGCTGTCTGTCTGCAGTTACTATTAGAGGAAAATGAAACTCCCAACCTGAAAGGTACCTGGGACCAGGTACCTAAAACCAAAGAATGGGTTTTAGGAACAAATGGAGGTTAAGAGAAAAATATATTTATTGGTGGAAAGAAAGGTTCTGTCCTAGGCTCGGGAGATAGCTCCGAGGCACAAGTGCCTGCTGGGCAAGTACAAGATGGTGAGTTCGAACCCTGGCCCCACCAAAAAAAAAAAAGAAAGGTTCTGTCCTAGAGATGGGGACTGGAGTGGGTTGTCCCAAGAAGCTGTGTCTTCCAGGGATTTTTACAGAGTAAAAGTCTAACATGGAGAATGGGGGAACGTGCTTAGGTGGGTATGAGGTAGGATAAATTGAACTCAGGGCCTTGAACTCAGGCAAGCTGCTGAGCTACATCTCTAGCCTGTTAATTTGTTTAGCAAAGTGGCTGCACTGGTTCGCCTTTCTACTAGCAACAGATAGAGCTTCCAATGTGTTTGCATTCTTTCCAATATTTGTTATTTGCTGTTTCAAAAAACCAGGTTACCATTATTCTAACCGCTCTCAAGTGATAACCCACTGTTGTTTTGAATTTCATTTCTTTTTTTTTTTTCTTTTTGCAGGACCTTCAAACTCACAGGTTCAAACTCATGACCTTGCACTTGCCAGGCAGGCACTTGTGCCATGGAGCTATCTCTCCGGCCCCAGAATTGTATTTTTTTAATGACTAAATTTGTGTGTACCGGGGGCTGGGGAGATAGCTCCGAGGCACAAGTGCCTGCGTGGCAAGTGCAAGGTCGTGAGTTTGAACCCCGGTCCCGCAAAAAAAATAAATAAATAAAATAAATAAATAAATAAATTTGTGTGTACCTATTGATCGATTTGTTGTAGGCATCTGAGTAAATAGAAATATTAGATAAAAATATTATAGGCAAGACTGAGCATGGTGGTGTGCGCCTGTAATCCCAGCTCTTGGGAGGCTATAACAGGTGGATCAGTCCAAATTCAACCTACTAGTGAGACTCTGACCATTCTGTATACTCTTCCCTAAAATAAAAAAAAAAAAAAATTATAGGCAGTTTGAGAAGGCCAGGTCTTCTAAGGAGCCAGTGGGAAAATAAGAAGCCTTTCAATTGTGTTTCTTTCTTTCTTTCTTTCTTTTTTTTTTTTTTTTTTTGTCTTTTTGAGACAGGGTCTCACTATGCAGTTCAGGCTGGCCTTGGGCTCACTTTTGCAGCCCAGGTTGGTCTCAAACTTTGCACTGGTCCTCCTCCCTCAGCCTCCCAAGTGCTGGGATTACAGGCGTGTGCCACCATGCCCGGCCTAAGCCTTTCAGTTGTGGAGGAGACAGGCATTCCATTGTGGGTCAGGCTTCAAGACAAAAGAGGAAACAACTGTACCCACATACTTCCCTGGAGATGGACACTAGGGATTGACATTCTACATAGCTATCAATCACCTTGAAAAGGCCAGGAAAAGCCCCTGTTCTGTACTCAAGTCTGCTTGCTGTGGGACTCACTTCCCCATGAGATCCTGGTTTAATCAATTTTACCTGAGTGTTTATACTTGTGATCTTATTGGTTCACCGTAGTTTTGTCTCACCTCATGCCCACCTTGTGAGTTCCCATGTTTCCTACCCTGGCCATGCCTTTTGTTGTGGATTTACTGTATAAAAATCCCTAGAAAAGGCAGGGTCCTTGGCAACCCACTCAGTAGTTCCTTCTGTCCCTCTCTTGGGCAGAAGCTTTCTTTTTGTCAGTAAATATATTCTGCTCTTAAACTCCATTGTTCTTAAAATTCAAACCTTAATTTTAGGGATCAGGTACTCATCCCAGATATCTTTCAGGTTGGGAGTTTCTCCTATGTTAATAAGTATATCTTCTATGAAGAAATGTGTACTGAAATTTTACCTATTTTTAAATTGGAATGTCTTTTTATCTTATTTTTTTATTTTTATTTTTATTTTTTGCAGGACCAGGGTTCGAACTCATGACCTTGCACTTGCTAGGCAGGCACTTGTGTCACGGAGCTATCTCCCTAGGCCTTGGATTGTCTTTTTATTGCTGAATTGTAATAAGAGTTTTTTGTATGCTGTGAATATTAATACCTTATTGGCTATAGAAGTAACAAATACTGTATTTTCTTCACTCATGTCTGTTGTCTTTTCATTATCTTTAGTGTCCTTTGATGCACAAGTCTTAAATTTTGATAAATCCAACCTACCTACTTTTTTCTTTTGTTGCTGATACTTTTTATTTTTATTAATTTTTTATTTTTTATATATTTAGTATAGGGTTTACAGGGTCTCACTACACAGATCGAACTTGTAGTGATCCTCCTGTTTTCAGCCTCCCAAGGGCAGGTATTACAGACATGTGCCACTACATTCAGGCTCAGTTGCTATCTCAGTGTGACCCACGGACAGGGCCAGAATGGCATGCTGGGGACTGAACCCCTGTTCCTGCACCTGCCTAAGCATGTGTTTTAGTTCACTGAGCTATCTGGCTGGCCCTTGTTGCTTATACTTTTAATATTAGTACTAGAACACTAGGGTTGTGTCCTATGGTGACCAGGAATGAAACCATGGATGGAGGAAGCAGGGTGAAAATCTATTTAAAAGGTATAAAGGCCAGAAAGATATGAAGTCAGGGAACTAAAGCTATAGCAGAAAGGGGTTTCTGAGTAGGATACACACAAGGGCTCTTTGTTACGGGGATTTCAGAGAATGTAAAAGGGAGCTTGGGCCACTGTGTGAGCAATATAATCTTTGAGCCAATTTCAATCAGTTTTAGACTACATACTTTTTTTTAATTTTAAATTTTTCTTGGTGGTAGCAGGGATTGAACTCGGACCTTGTGCTTGCCAGGCAAGCACTTACTATACTGAGCTATCTCCCCAGCTTAGGCTACCTATTGTTTAGGGTCCAATCTATGCATTGTTCAAGGTGTCCATGCAGGGCCCATGCATCCTTGAGCCAGTGGCCTGCTTGATCGTGTTCTGAGAGCTCCATGACAGGCACAGGATACCTGACAGATATTTCCCTAAGATCCCTGTAGGGTCATGATTCAACAGACTCTAGCTTGAGCATCCTGACTCCTTTGGGGCTACTGTCCTTATGGCCTAATCAAATCTTAACTCCTGACTCACTGATTTCTGTCACAGTATCATACCAAAATATTGGGCTGGGGAGATAGCTCAGTAGAATAAGATCTTGCTTGGCAAGCATAGGGTTCTGAGTTCAATCCCTGGTACTGCAAAATATTGTCAAACTTACATTCATGAGGATTCACCTCAGCTTTCTTCTGAGAGTTCTGCAGATTTAGTTCTGCTAAATAGGTCTTTATTTTTGCTTGTTTATCTTTTTTTTTTTTTTTTTTTTGTCTTTTTGAGACAGGGTCTTGTGCAGTTCAGGTTGACCTTGAGCTCACTTTTGTAGCCCAAGCTGGTCTCGAACTCGCACCAATCCTCCTGCCTCAGCCTCCCAAGTGCTGGGATTACAGGTATGCGCCACCACGCCCAGTTTTTGTTTATCTTTTTTAATGTGGTAAAAATACACCTAACCTAGACTTCACCATTTCAACCAGTTTTAGGAGTACATTAAGTGCATTTCAGTTGTTCATGCTATTACCATGACCTACCTACCTCTCCAGAACTTTTACATCTCAAATAGAAACTCTGTTCTCATTAAACTGCAACTCCCCTCTCCAACTTGTCCCAGCCCCCAGAAATTTCCATTCTACTTTTTTTTTTTTTTTTTTTTTTTGTCTTTTTGAGACAGGGTCTCGCTATGCAGTTGAGGCTGGTCCTGAGCTCACTTTTGTAGCCCAGGCTGGTCTCGAACTCGCATCAATCCTCCTGCCTCAGCCTCCCGAGTGCTGGGATTACAGGCATGAGCCACCACGCCCCGGCTCCATTCTACTTTTTATCTCTGTGAATTTGACTACTCTAGTTCCCTCATGTAAGCACTTTGGTATCTGGTACATTTCAATAGCTTAATGTCTTTGAAGTTTAACCATATTGTAGCGTGTGTCAATATCTGACTCCTAAAGGTTGGATGATATTTAACTGTCTCTGTTACCATATGTTGCTCATCTATGTATCTGTTGAAGGATAGTTGTGTTGTTTCTGCCTTCTGGCTGTCATACCCAGTCTGCTACAGTCACAGGGGTACAAAGATCCACTTGAGTCCTTGCATTCAATGCTTTTGTGTCTATACTCAGACATGGAATTGCTGGATTGTGTAATAATTTTTTTTGTTTGTTCATTTCTTTTTTCTTTTGTTTTTTGTGACAGGGTCTTGTGCATAGTTCAGGCTGGCCTTGAACATACTATGGAATCCAGGCTGGTCTTGAAATCCTGGCAATCTCAAGAATTGATATGATATTATAAGCAGTATGCATTTAGAAGACCAGATGATAGGTATTCCAAGCATGGTTTTCGTATTACACATTGCTATCCTCCATGTAGTTGCTTAGTTCACAGATATCAGCATATAGTTAGTCAGGGTGCGATTTCTACCAATTAACTGCTAGTTTCAAAAACCTGATGGAGATTCTTAGGACCACTATCTTAACCATCTGTGTATATAAATGTATGCTTTTTCCCCTGCCATGTTTCCTATCTTTTCTCCCTGGGTTCTTTTGCTGAATCCATGCACTTACAATATTTGAATGGCGATGGAACACCCATCTGTGACAAAACAAAACAAAAAGGGGGGCATAAATGAAGGACCATTTATATACATATATATATATATATATAATAGTTAGGATAGACATACAGCTAAGTTCTCTTAGTTCAGTGAGAAGAAAGATTTGTACTGATGGTGTTTAGATAAGATACTATATCTGTATCTTGTACTCTGAATAACTACTATGAATACAATAATATATAATGTATCAATTATTGTAACTGTCCTACTAACCTGTTTTGAAACTGTCTCATTGCTATTTCTTTTTCATTAGAACTAATATACATTAATTAATTAATTAATTAGTAAATAGAAATCTTTAAAAAAAAGAAAAGAAATCCTGACAATCCCTTTGCCTCATCTTCCCAACTTCTGAGATTGCTTGCGTGTACCACCACACCTGGCTTAGGTGATAATTTTATGAATGGTCAGTTAAGACCACTGAGCTATCTCCCCAGGCCTGTGATAATTTTACACTTCTTTTTTTTAAAAAAAGAACTGTCATTTGCTTTCCACAGGCTTTATCATTTTACCATCTTGTCAGCAACACACAAGTGTTCTACTTTTTCTACGCCCTTCCCAGCACTGATTATTTCTACTAGTTCCTTCCTTCCTTCCTTCCTTCCTTCCTTCCTTCCTTCCTTCCTTCTTTCCTTCCCTCCCTCCCTTCTTTCTTTCTTTCTTCTTTTAACTTTTATTTTATTTTGCAGTACTGAGGTTGAACTTGCACTTTCCAGGCAGGCACTTGTTCTACTGAACTATCTCCCCAGCCCAATTTCTGATTTTTTAAAAAGTAATAACCACCTTCACAGATGTGAAACACCGTCTTATTTTGATTTGAACTTCTGTATTTGAACTTCTCAGTGCTGTTCAGCATTCTTTCACACGCATATGGACTGTTGCATATCTTCCTTTGGAGGAACGCCTCTTCAAGTCTTTCAGTCTTTTAAATCTGGTGTTTTGTTATGGAGTTATAGGAGTTCTGTATGACATTTGGATATTGACTTATTACTAGATTTACACTTTTCAAATAGTTTTTTTTCTATTCTATAGTCTTCCTTTCACTGAATTGATAATGTCTCCTAATGTCTTAAAGTGTTAAATCCTCCTGATATCAAATTTGATAGGTTCTGGCCCTACTATGGATTGCTGAATTATTATGGTGGTCATCTAACATGACTTATGTCCTTGAAACCACAGCTTATCTTCCCAATGACCACTTCTTCCTTCTTCCCCCTCCAGCCCTGGATACAATTTCCTGTCACCTTTTTCAACACACAGGAGAGACACCAATCAGCTCTTTAGTGTACTTGAAACTGACTTTGTAACTGCACCCCTAGCAAAAGTCCATAAAAATCTCATCTTTCTTCGTCTCAGGTTAGAGGGTTCCCCCATCTACTGTGGATCCTTTTCTTAAGGTCTTTGGAGTTGATAAAGGCTGCTCTTTCCTATCTCTTTATTGTGTTGCTGAAAAACATATCAAAATCCTTTTCTTAAAATCTAATTTTTTCTTTTATTGTCTGTGTTTTTGATGACATATTTAAGAAATTATTGCCAAATCCAGTGCCACAAAGCCTTTCCACTGTTTTAAGAATGTTATAATTTTTTTTTTTTTTTTAAAGACAAATGTTACAGTTGTAGCTTTTACACTTAGGCATGTCATCTTTCCTGAGTTAATTTTTGTGTACAGTATAAGGTAAAGGCCCAATATCTTTTGTGTGTGTGTGTGTATGTGTGTGTGTGTGTGTGTGTGTGTGTGTGTGTGTGTGTGTTATGGCTGGCTCAGCCTGCCCTGGGGGTGGGGCTGACGCAGCATGTGGTGCCAGGGATCAAACTGCTGTCCCTGCAGTTGCCTAAGCTTGCCTAAGCTGGTACTTTGGACTGTGGAATCATCTTGCCAGCCCAAGGACCAGTATCACTGATTTGCATATGAATATCCAGTTTTTCTCTCAACACTTGTCATCATTAGCACTTTAAGGAGTGATCTTGTCGGGCGTAGTGGCGCATGCCTGTAATCCCAGCACTCAGGAGGCTGAGGCAGGAGGATCACTGTGAGTTCGAGACCAGCCTGGGCTACAAAAGTGAGCTCAACGTCAGCCTGAACTGCATAGCAAGACCCTGTCTCAAAAGGAATGATCTTGAGATCTTTTTCAGAACTCTGTTTTTTTTTTTTTTTGAGATAGGGCCTCATTACATATTTTGGGCTGGTCTTGAAGTCACTATGCAGCCCAGGCAGGCCTTAAATTCATGGTGATCGCCTCTGCCTCTGTTAGGGTCGAGAAGCGCACCGCGCGAAGGAAGACTCCAAGAGATGTTCTTTCATGCAAAAGCAAGGGGATTTTATTTTCCAAGCATGCATGGGGCTCACTGAACGTGCAGGAACAGAGAGCCCCGAGCGAGGTGTGGACAATGTATTTAAGCCCACAGATAAGGGCAGGAGGAGTTTAGCAAGCGCAATTACAAAAGTGAATAGCATTGGTTAATTCAAATGGTTTCTTACACAGTTATTGGTGGGGGTACCTAGGAGAAGGTTCAGGGTTAAGCTACAAGGAAGTTCCCTGATATGGACAGCAGATGTTCGGTCTGGGTGCATTCCACACATTCCGTTATACTTTTGTAACTAGTGGTCAGGCTTATCTACGTGGGAGTGCAGGCTGGGAACGTAGGTCAAGCCTCACTTAGGTTGTAGGTGTTTAACATTAACAAGACTCTATTCAGCCGGGCGTGGTGGCTCACGCCTGTAATCCCAGCACTCGGGAGGCTGAGGCAGGAGGATCAGTGCAAGTTCGAGACCAGCCTGGGTCACAAAAGTGAGCTCAAGGCCAGCCTGAACTGCATATCGAGACCCTGTCTCAAAAAGACAAAAAAAAAAAAAAAAAAGACTCTATTCTGGTGGTCTTTTTGGGAGTTAGAGTCTTGGGACACGTACTTCCCAGAGGCACATCTGTGGGGCCATGGGGGCTTTGCAAAAATCCCTCTTACACCTCAACCTTCCAAGTTCTGGGATTACAGGTGTGGCTTTTCCAAAATCTGAAAATCAATATTTTTCTTCTCAAAAACCTAGTTGGAGTTTGATAGGTAATAGAATCAAAGCTCTTAGATTGAGCATGGTGGTGCACACCTGTAATCCCCGTAAGCTCTTTTTGTTTATTTGTTTGTTTGTTTTTGCGGGACCGGGGTTTGAACTCATGACCTTGCACTTGCCAGGCAGGCACTTGTGCCACAGAGATATCTCCCTGGCCCTTGGAGTTTGATAGGGATTGCATTAAAACCTATAAGTTGCTTTGAGTAGTATGGACAGACATCCTAACAACATGAAGCTTTCCAGTTCATGAACCTGGGTTGTCTTTCCATTTATTTTAGTCTTCATTTTTAAGATAATACTTTGTGGTTTGAATGTACAAGTCCTATACCTACATGGTTGAAGTTACTACTGAGTGCTTAATTCTTTTTTATGCTATTATAGATGAAACTGTTTTCTTAATTTGATTTTTACATCGTGTTAGTGTATAGCAATGTAATTGAGTTTTGTATTTTGTATCCCTGCAGCCTTGCTAACCCTGTTAGTTAGTTTAGTTTTTTTTTTAGACAGGGTCTCACTGTGTAGTTCAGGCTGGCCTTGATCTCACTTTTTGTAGCCCAGGGTGATCTCGAACTCTCACTGATCTTCCTGCCACAGCCTCCCAAGGGCTGGGATTACAGGCATGTGCCACCACAGCCTGGCCCAAGTTCTGGTTTTGAGTTTTTAAAAAAATAAAAGAACCTTTTATTTGTTTGGTATAGATTCTTGCTATAATTCAGACTCACAGGGATCCTCCCGTCTCAGTTTCCCCAGCACTGAGATTACAGGCTTGCTTCACCACACCCAGTTTCAGGGCTGGTATGCATGTAGTACCAGGGATCAAACTCAAGTCCTTATGCTTGTCAGAGAGGCACTAAGACTGCCTAGCTCTTTCCCCAGCCTCTGTTTCTGATTCTTCATTGTTTAGGTTTCTTCTCTACTTATAATTGGAAAATAAAATTAAGTATGGCGATGATGATGATGATGTTACTGTTGATGATATCTATGTCAAGAAGTACGAATGGCTCCCAAGAAGTAAAACTTCCTGGAGGAAACCTCCAGAGACCCCTGATGTGTGAGCACAGCTCTTGATTAAATTCCTAGACTTTTCCTTTCCCTTCCTCATGTGATGTTTTGGTTGCTTATCATAGGATGATTACTATGAGGATAGATATTGAGGGGAATAGCAAAAGTTGCTACGAAGCAGAAGAGGTCCTAACTTACATTTTCTGTTTAGATATGTAGCTTGTGCCCTTCCCACCATGCCTGGAGGCACCCCAAGGCCATAGAGTGCTATAAGTTCTTCACATCAAACTGGTATCTACTTTCATGGTTCTGGTTGGGGAGTCCAGAGTACCCAAGACTGTAGGGGAAAGGGGCTGGGGCTGGAGGCTGACCACAACAAGAAAACAGCTTAAGTAGTTGTAATACTGTTATGGCTTGGGATTTTTGCAAGGTGAACCATATAATAAAGGACACGTTTTATAATAGTATTTTTTTCTGATTTTTTTTTTTTTTTTTGAGACAGGGTCTTGCTATGCAGTTGAGGCTGGCCTTGAACTCACCTTTGTAGCCCAGGCTGGTCTCGAACTCACACCAATCCTCCTGCCTCAGCCTCCCAAGTGCTGGGATTACAGGCGTGCGCCACCACGCCTGGCTGATTTTTAAATATTTATTTATTTATTTATTTATTTTTCTGTATTTGGGACAGAGTCTACAGCATCTACAGGGTCTCACTATGTACACTGGACTTATAGTGATTCTCCTGTTTTCAGCCTCCCAAGTACTGGGATTACAAGAGCACACCATCATGCCCAGTCTCAATCACTGTCTCAGCATGGAGCCAGCACGGCAGGCCAGGGATCGAACTCCAGCCACTATGCTCTGCCTAAGCAGGTGCTTTAGTTTGCTGAGCTATCAGGCCAGCCCTCTAATAGTATTTTATAATGAATCACCCAAGAATCACATACTACAAGTGCAGGAAATCTATCCACTTATTAAATAGTGAGGGCCTCAAGGTCATATCAGTGCCTCCCACCTGTCCAGCTGGAGGCACAGAGCCCAAGACAAAGTTTCATGCAGGCCTGCTTCATGGATATGTGCTGGAAAGGCCCAAAGGTCAGTGGTGGAAGCTACGAAGTCTATGTCAGCAAGATGCAGGATCTGTGCTAGAAAGCTGAGGGATCTGAACTGGAGCTAGTAAGCAGTGCTCAAAGTAAGCACCAGATCTCCCCCAAAAGTACCACAGCTATCCTCAGCAACAGTGAGGTCCCGCGCTCCTCTAGCAATGAGGAAAGCCGAGTTCCCAACAGAAAAAAGCCAATGTGATGAGCTTCTCCATAAGGTTCAGCATTGTACCATCTTCTCACCCAGAGCCAGGATTCAGTGCTCAAGATGAGGACCCAAGCTTCTCCAAAGTTCATCAGGAAAGCCAGCATGGCAAGGTCCTTCAGCAGAAGAGCCCAAGTGAACTAGCAGCTTCCAACAGCTTCTCAGAACAGCATCCTTAACAGCGTTACAGCAGCTTCTCCTGTTCTGCCTTTATGCTGCTGATGACAACCCTCAGGTAGGCCTCCTGAACCCAGCACCATGCGAGTTTAATTCAGTTGGGTGTAGCAAATTGATTACCAGTTAGCTATCCACCACAAATGCTAAGCAAATAATACCCAATACTGAGTACTGATCTCAATCCTAAGCAAATAATACCCAAAGAGTTCAGAAATATTTGGTGCTGAAATACCACATGAAACCATATATGAAATGTGGACGTCTGAATTTGAATCCTAGATTCATCTTCTACGTGTTAGCTGATCTTGAAGTTCACTTTTCTGCCCTGTAAATTGGGACTTCTTATAGGATTCCTGAACTGGCCTATAGAGAAGCCATAGGCGCCTGCTACCAGTTCTGGGGACTGAGTGCCGCTGATTTTCAGCCCTTAGTGTTACAGCTCTGAGCACTGATGCCACCAATTGCCACAGTTAATGAAGAAATCATCAGTCAAGACCGCCAGTGGCTGATTTCTGCTACATCCGGCTGCCACTGGCTTATGCTAGATGTGGCTGGTTGACCCTGCCTCTGGCAGCTGCTGGTCTCTGGAGCTCTTCAGGGCTAACAGCGCCAAGTGTTTACAGCTCTTTGCAGAAGCAAGTGCTCTGCTCTGTCCACTCTACTCAGGGTAAGAATCCCAAGTAGACTTAAAGGACTTTCTGAACCTACGTCACCTAAGAAATAAATGAGAAAAATTTACAGGTGCATTGGAGTGAAGCTTATTGGAATGGGAACTTCGCTGGGTTAGTGAATGATAGGAAGTTATCACCCTGGCCTGCTGCTGCATGACTGTAATCCCAACATGTGGAAGGCCTGGTCAACAGGACTGCTGTGAGCTCAAGGACAGGCTGAACTACACAGCAGTCCCCTCCCCCACAAAGGTCTAAACCAATGCAAGAAGTGGGAAGGGAGTGCTGCTTACACACCAGCTGCAGACCTGTGAGTGCTCCTTATTTATTTGTTTGTTTGTTTATTTATTTATTGGTCTTTTTGAGACAGAGTCTCACTATGCAGTTCAGGCTAACCTTGAGCTCACTTTTGTAGCCCAGGCTGGTCTCGAACTTGCACTGATCCTCCTGCCTCAGCCTCCCAAGTGCTGGGATGACAGACATGTGCCACCATGCCTGGCCTATATTTAAACCTGTTTATTGGTCCAAATTTGAGCCTGCTAATCAGACCAAATTGTTCTAAGTAAGCCCAGGCCTTCCAATCCGAACCTATTGATGAGTTTAAATTCAGTTCTGCTTAGCCAAATTGGGTTAAGGATAGTTATAAGGTGCCTAGATCCCTCCACATTATGAGTGGTTTCTCTGCCATTCGTTCAAAAAGGTGGCAACTTCTGGAGTGACTTCAAGTGAGAGAGGGTGTCATGGCTGACAGAAGGGGGTAAGGATGTGACAGCTGTTGGCCAAGTCATGGCCCTTCCCAGCTACACAGGAAAAAAGAAAGGGTCAGGGGTTTCTTGCCTATCTCTGAACTGTGAAGAAATGATGAAACCGTTAGGAGCAGAGAAAATCTTTAGGTCACTGGGAGTCAAAGGGGCTTGTGGGGTCCCAATCCTCTCTTCTGTTTCTTACCTTGGGACACAAGCAGTTTTGTTATGCATGTGCCCCGTCATGATGCACTGGCCTCAGCAGTAGCCCAGAACAATGGACTTTGGCCCCTGGAACCTCTGGGATTATGAGCCCAAGTAATTTTTTTCTGTTTATAAAGTTGGCTCAGGTATTTAGTTATAGTGATAGAAAGCTGACACATGGCTGTGGAGCCAGAGATTCTGAGCTCCAGTGAGCCAGTGACTGTCTCTGAGGCTCACTTTCCTCCCCTGTAACATGGAAAACCACTAGTAGCTGACTAGGGCAGCAGATCTGTGTAGATGTTCAGCCAGTAGGATCTATGATTTTTTTCCTAGGCTTTACAGAGCACCTGCAAAGTGCACCTGGGATAGCTGCTACAGTGAACTGGAGACCACCATGAGGTAGGTGGTGCTCTATCCTGTGATAAGTGCTGGTCCAGTTGCTATACAGTATGAAGAAAGGACCTGGATGCCGATGGGCCCACATAGGAGGCAAGCAGGAGCTTTCTAAACTAGTAAATTCAGGTCATCAGGTAAAGCTAGAACAGGGGTCAAGGTCACAGAGGGCCTCGCAAGACACCAAAGAGACCAATTTCACCCAGGAAGAAATGGGGAGCCCGTGAAGATCTCACACAGTGGAAATCTGATTTTCATTTCAGAATTATATGGCTTTCCCGTGGAGTCTGGTGGGAAGAGGGCAGGACCGGCACAAGGAGACTCACGGACTCCTTACAACCCAAGCCAGTGATAGTGAAGGTCCTGGTAGGACAGTGATGGAGTCCAGTCAGCAAGTGGCAGAGCTAGGTCGGAACTGAGGGAGGATACCCCTCCTTGCCACTTCAAGTGACCTGAAAAAGCCTAGGTCTGGCAAACTTTTCCTCTCCACTCTACTGTACTTGTCAGGGGGCCTTTCCCTAGGTAGGATACTTGCAAAGGGGCTCTATTTGCCTTCCTGGTAGGCAGAGGGGTGACTGGCACAACACTGCCCCCTGGTGGCTGAAGGGAGAGGTTCCCCACACACATGGGCAGCTGTAAGGCTCCTAGCTGGCTAAGGAACTTCCCCTGTGTCTCCCAGGCCTAATCCCTTTCCACTCCCACTGGACAGATGGACTAAAGTTCACACCTTACCTCCTCCTTTTTCTGCTGAGTAACAAGCAAGGACACTTCCTGCCCTGGGGATGATGCTTCTTGCCTCACCTTGGGCCTGGGGCCGCAGCAGAGGATGAACAGTGAATTAGCACTGTTAGGCTCTGTGGAGAAGCATGAATGTCTGGGCAACTTCTCCAGACTCTGCCTTCCCTCCACCCCAGGAACCTCACACCTCCTTTGTCCTACTCTGTACCCCTGACCAGCCTTTCCTGTCTGGGACCCACATACCCACCTCAACCTTCTCCCTAACTGAGGCTCAGTTGCCTGCCTGTAACACGAGGCTACAATCTCTGTGTCTACTCCAGGGTTAAGAGGCTGTGCAAATTGTAGAGTGCTGTATCATGGAGCTCTCTGAAAGGCTTCTCTGGACACCAGTGACTTCCTGGGCTGGATTCCTTGGACGGTGCACTGGGCTAGGCTAGAGACTTGGAGGACAGAGGAGCCTTTCTAGCTGTTTCAAAATACTCCCTTATAGCCCCCACCTGCTTCCTCTCAAAGACGAAGGGTAGTTCTGAGAGGAAACAGGGTAGAAAGAGCAGGCCCCATTTCTATTCTGTGGATAAGTGAGGCCTTGATATTTCCAGCACCTCACATTAAGCAAGAATTTAGATCTCCTGCCAAAATGTTGTCATTTTTTCCTGGCAAACAACAAGGCTGTTTTGTAACCTGGGTTATAATGTGGTTTCATTAAGAATCATCTAATGTGTACACAGTTGTTTACAAAGATTAGCACATGCCAAGGAGTTGCTGTTGCTGTCACCCAGCGCCAGGAAAGCCCTTCTGCATTTCAGCCCCACAGCCCCAAACACTCTCAGGGCGTTCACACCCCATTCCTCAGTCAGCAAGGCTCACCGCAGCGCTTGGTCACCTCCATGCATTCTCTCTCACAGTGGTGGTCACCTTCTGAGGCAAAGCTCATTTGGTACCCTGGCCTGGTTTTGTTGTTGGATACCCCTGCAAAATGCAGCTACCGACCCCCAAACATGCGTGGTGATAGCAGGTACATTTTTATTGATGTTTATGAAACAGGGTCCCACTGTGCAATCTAAGCTGGCCTTGAACTCACAGTGTAGTTGAGGCTGGCCTTGAACTTGCAGCAATCCTGCTGCCTCAGACTCCTGACTGCTGGTTAGCACACACCTGGCTAGGTAGGTGTATTTGATCGCTACAGTTCGTTCTGCCTCCCTCAGGGTGGGCCTGCTTCCCATTAGCAAAAATCATCCCAGTGTCCTTGGTGTCTGCACAGTCTGCAGTGCCTGAGGCCAGGGAGATACTTAATAAATGTTGAGAAGTGAATGGGTGAATGAAGAAATGAACTTTGGGTAAGACAGTGCCCTCCTCTGAGCAAATTTGTCTCCTCTGTTCCTTTGTCAATTGTAAAAAAAAAAAAAAGTGACAGTGCTAAAAATTAGGAGTGGATGGGCATTATGGCTCATGCTTATAATCGCAGTACTCTGGGAGGCTGAGGCAAGAAGATTACATGTTCAACCCTAGCTTGGGAAGCTGACTTAGTGAGATTCTGCCTCAAAAGAATTGAAAATTGAAAACAGACTGGGCTTGCAGTTCGGTGCACAGATCCTGGGTTTAGCCTCCAGTTCCAAAAGAAAAAAAATATATATATTTGGAATGGGATATGTTGAGAATGTGTTCCTGCTGGGCTCTCCCTGTGTCCCTGCCTCCTGGGCCAGGTAGGAGATACTACTGTCACCTCTGAAGGTGACCATGTGCCCACTGCCCAGCACCTTGTTACTTGCCAGCCCCAGATAAACCACTCTTATTGTCTATTGTCTGTGTTCAGAGCCTCAGGT
>PVJA010034010.1:0-22879 GCA_004027025.1 Myocastor coypus | reverse complement strand
CTTCTTCTTCTTCTTCTTCTTCTTCTTCTTCTTCTTCTTCTTCTTCTTCTTCTTCTTCTTCTTCTTCTTCTTCTTCTTCTTCTTCTTCTTCTTCTTCTTCTTCTTCTTCTTCTTCTTCTTCTTCTTCTTCTTCTTCTTCTTCTTCTTCTTCTTCTTCTTCTTCTTCTTCTTCTTCTTCTTCTTCTTCTTCTTCTTCCTTGTCCTCCTCCTCTTCCTCCTCCTTGACCTTCTCCTCCTCTTCTTCATCACAGTATGCCCTGTGTAGTTCAGGCTGTCCTTGAACTAACACCAGGAGGGATCCTACTGTCTCAGCCTTCTGAGCACTGGGACTACAGCTGTGCACCACCACACCCAGCCCTTTTATCTTTTCTCTTAAATTTTATTTTCCTCATCCAAGCACACACACATCCGTGTCACAATCATCGTGGGGGGCTGCACGTGGGCATCCCGCAGCTCCTCCACCTGTTTCCAGTCCCCTTCTCTTCCCAGGCTCCCCATCCTCTCATTCTCTGCTCCCTCTTTTGACTCTTGCTGAGAATATCCATCTTAGTTCATGTTCATGGCAGGCAGCATGGCACCCACGGAGGCTGCCAGGACCCTGGACACGGGGTGCCTTCGCTGCCGCCCCACCCCACACTTCCCGCCCATTAGAGATCCATCCTTGGCCTCATCTTCGTCTTAGTGTCTGCTTCACCTTACTGCAGTGAGAGTTCTCTGCAGCATCCCAGTTGTGCGTCTGGCTTATCTCATCGCTGCTACATCTTCTCAGTGTTCCCTATGAACGTCTCGAATTCATCTTTCCTACTAGGATTCCTGTCTAAGGACGATGCATTTTCTTTATCCAAGCATCTGATGGGCCCATGCGTTGCTTCCCAGATTTTCCCTTATGAACTACAGTGCTATAAACATTGGTGTACACGTGTCACTGCAGTTCGATGCTTAAAGCTTCAGGGCGAGGACACCTAGGAGGGGAGTAGCTGAGTAATTTCCAGTTTCTGAGTCACACAGAGTGTTAGTTCTTTGAGAAGACTCCATACTGACATGCGTAACAGGCTCTACTCGTGTCCATTCCCACCAGCAGTGCAGGATGGTTCCAGTACAGAGCAGCCCCTCCAGCACTTGTTGTCATTTGATTTCTTGATGACCGCTATTCCTTCCAGAGTCAGACAGAATCTTAGCGTCGTTTCAATCTGCGTCTCTCTGGTGGCCAAAGATGTTCAACAGCTTTTCATGTATTTATTGACCAATCATAAGTAACTGTTTAAATCCACAGGTCATTTGGAATTGCAAAGATGATCAAAAGATCATATTCTAGATATTCTTACTAGAAAGTATAATAACATCTAGCTGTGATAAGAAATAGCCACAAATTTTACTTCCTCCATATAAAAGCAGGCTCAAGAGTTCAGGGAGATAGCTCAGTGGCATAAGTGCCTGCCTGGCAAGTGCAAGGTTCTGAGTTTGATCCTTGGTACCCCCCCCAAAAAAAAAGACTTCTTTTTTTGGAAGGGGGTTACCAGGGATTGAGTCAGGACCTTGCACTTTCCAGGCAGGCACTTATGTTGCTGAACTATCTGCACAGCCAACCAGCTTATTTTTGACTCACATGCAGCTGCCTTTGAGGGGTGGGGGTGCACAGTGAACAAGGGCGGGGTCATGGCCCGAGCTGCGGTTGCACCTTTGCTCCACCCCGGGGTCCTCCGCTCCTTCCAGATCACCGGCTTACAGATAGCATATGGGCAGCAAGGGACACGGACCCAGTTTCCCTGCTCTGGGGCCTCTTGGTGTGGAGGTACCAAGCACTCTCTCCATTTACATATTAGTGACACGCTCTGGTAATACGGCCTCAGCTAGGGTAAAAGAGAGAGGAGAGAGGGAAATGGGATCTGGCCATGTGCCCAGAAGAGAGAAAACTGGATGCTTGTGCCTGATTGTCTCACCCCAAATTCAGGGAGTAAAATAGAAATACAATGATAATTAAAATCTAAGAACTGAAGCAGGAGGAACAGCTTTGGAATTACGCTCCACACCATCTGCACTGTGAGTCCTTATTAGTGAAGCTCTTAGCAACATAAAACATATACCATGAGTACAGGAGGGTAAGAAATCAGATACCTCTTAGGTCTCGATAGTTTGGGTCGTTCAGCGCTGAGGGTGTTCTGGCAGATCTGTTCCACCGTGGACCCGCAGTGAGTCCGCCTGCTTTTCTGGTCTCTGCCACTTTCCCGTGCCCTTTGGCATGGACACCCATCTTCCCGCAGGTGTTCATCTCCTCCAAGCCTACATTATCTCCAGATGAGTGTGGGGAACAGCGCTGTGGATACGGAGGACCTGGTGGGCAGGGCGCCTGGGGCTTCCTGCGGGGGCGCAAATTGCTCCTCCACCGCAGGCTGTGAGATCTGGGCCAATTTAATCTCTGCGTGCAACAGGTTCCTTCTTTTATTACTTAATTTTTAAAAGAATGCAAAATAGTATTAAAACAGGAAAATGACAAGTGGTACAGAATTTCGGTTACTAAGTAATATGAATTTCACAGTCTCTGTTGTAATGCATAGTGTGAAGCAGTTATTCGTATTACCAGATATATATGTGCAAAATCGGAAGAGAGAAAAAGAGGAAGAGATTAAGAAAAGGAAAAAGAAAAAAATGCAAAAAGGTGATAAAATCTAAGCATCAGCAGCTCCTTTCCATAGACCAGTAGTTACCCACAATGCAGCTGTCCATCCCTTTGCTTGCGGCCGTGGATGTAGCTCTCTCTCCTACTCCCTCTATTGTCTCTCTCAATGCAGTAACTCTTTCCCTTAAGTTCCTCTTGTCCAGGATCTCTTTGTCTCCACTTTTTACTTGGGGCTGGGACTGAACACTTCAAATGAAGGAAGGAAAGGTTTATTTAGGTCATGGTTGGTGGAGGTTTCAGTCTATACTGGACTGGCTCCCAGGCCTAGTGGCACATGGCAGAGGGCAGCAGGTCATGGCAGCAGAAAACAGTGACAAGCAGAGGGACAGCAGCAGCTGCGGCTTCTCGCCAGCCTCTCTCCCCTCTCTACACTGTGAACCAGCTCCTCTGGGGCCGGGTCTGTAGGACTCACACAGTGTCCACGCCCTCCTCTTGCACAGGATGAGGAGGCTTCCAAACTATGAATTCTTGCACTCTGCTGAGTCATTTCATGAAACGTGTAAACTTCACGAGTTGTTACAATGTATCAACCAGGACACTATTAAACCCTTCAGACTTCAACAATTTCTTTTTTTGTAAGCAGTATGTGTCCCTATTTCATGTGATCATTAGGATTAAATCAGATGATATAGCTGGGGAGATAGCTCAGTAGCACAAGTGCTTGCCTGGCAAGCACAAGGTCCTAAGTTCAATCCCCAGTACTGAAAAAAAAAATTCAGATCATATCAATAAAACTTTTATACAGTGATCAAGATTAATTGAAATACAGTATAAATATTTGCCAAGTTAGTAAAAATTTGTCAAGTTATTCTAATGGGTCAAAGGAAAGAAGAGAGTTTGTAAAACTTTAGAATTGTTTCTTTTGTTTCTGATTTCCATAAAAATAAGTGGAATGTGTCTTCCCTAAATTTATTCTTAGTAATAATGCTAATAAAATGTAGATTTTGTTAGAATAGTGCATTTAGTTTGCCCAGGTAAATTTGTTTTCCCACTTCCCTCACTTTTCTTTAATGTTCTTGGAGGAAATGGTATTCTTTTTGTATATGTTTGTAGATGTTAAAGTGACACTTTTATTGGCATGAATTGATAATAAATAAAATGTTTTTAGTCATGAAAAAGAGTAAACAGCCAGTAAAGTTTAGATTTTGAGTTCTTATTCGGCTATTTCTATTGCAGAATATCTGCTTTGGAAAATGAGTCATCCATAGCCATCATTATTTGATATGTATTTACCTATAAATATCTCTAGTCTGAGAAAATAATATGGTAAGTTATAGAAGTACAACTATATTCAGGTTTTAATATTACTTTGACAATGAATTTAAAACACTGCGTGGAATATTAGCTAATGTACCTTTAGAAAATAATAACTACCCAAGGAACTTCCTGTCTGATTTTAGTTAAAGATTCATTGTTTCAGCCCTGTTGCGCACTGATGTAAGAAGAAATACACTTGCTCTGAGGGCTGACACTAACTTCATCATGGCTATGGGAATGTGCTCGCTATAATTTCAGGCTGAGGGATTTCTGTGTTGCCCAGGTCCCAATGACTCCAAGCTTAGCCGCTCCAATGCCACAGCAGAGCACTTCCTGTGGAAACTAGGGCTGGGGAGCCCATGAGGGCAAACCCGACTGCAACCGTAACCCATCCCATCCACTCTGTGGAGCATGCGTGCTCAGCCTGGCACCTGCCAAGATCAAACAGCTCTGTGTCGTGAGCGCCGCGGCTATACCTCACACTCACTTAGTGGCATCCCTGGTCACTCTGCCCTGCAGGCCAGTAGTCCCAAGCTCTGAGGAAGGAGGCATCTCAGCATGTTGGCAGGTACCTCTTTGAAGGCCAAAAGTAGCACAGGTTAAAAGCCCTACTTGACATATTGCACTACAAAGCCATCAGAACCCAATGTGCCTCTAACTGATGTTTTCAAAATGCAGTTTAAAAATGTAAATTTTTCTTACCTAATTTTTTGATAAATAAAAAGTCTTTCTCAAGGAAGCTATTGAGAGAGAGAGAGAGAGAGAGAGAGAGAGAGAGAGAGAGAGAGAGAGAGAGTCCTGAACAATCTTCAACAGAATCAGCTGTCTCTTTGGCAGTAGATTTCAGGTTTCGCAGAATTTCATTACAGCCGTTGGTTACAAACTGACAGCTGCTAACTATGAATCTTGCGGAATAATAAGCCTTTGAAATTAAATTCCTCGGTTTCCAATTTTCGTCCTATTGTGTCATTTAAAGAACGGATGCTGCTGACAAATTTTCAGTGTTGTCTTAACAGGAAAAAAATAAACAATGCCTTTTCCCCTATTTTTTCCTCAGTGCTCAACCTAAAAACCACAGTTCAGAAAACCCTGAGCTCTATATACGTTAGAAAATTGCTGGACACCTAAGCGGCACCGTATTTGTAATGAAGCTAAGCTTTACCACCTACACTCAGTTGTAGATTTAGGCTCAGTATCATCCTGTCTAGGGTGTGCATACGCTGTTGCAACTGTTTTAATGTCCTTCAGTATGAGTGACCACATAATAAGATCGCGTGGCTATTTCACCCTGTGGCGCTCTTGCATGCCCTCCAAATTCACCTACTTATTCTACTGAATCGTGCTTCCTGGTAAGAGGAAGGCCGCAGGCATTCCTAGATCTGCTCCTAAAGCCTCATGATAACTTTGAAGCCTCAAATATGGTTGTTCTTATTAGGCACAAGATTTACTTTGATGCATACTGGCTTCCTATAATAAAATATGCATCCTTATGATACAGCTGTGATATTCATGACTGTTAGCTTTCGGTACAAGTAGAGGCTGGAGCCTGTTAGCTACAAGAAGAGAGAAGTAGGCTTCAGAATGACTAGGGCCACTCAAAGCCAAAATCACCAGATCCCGTAGGGAGATATGCCAGGAAGAGGACAGGTTCATTAAGGCAAAGTTGGATTTATGGTTCCACAGGATCAGGGAATAAAACTTAAAAGAATTCGTAGGAACAACAGCACCAGAAAATGGTGTGCGAGGGGAAGGAAACAGCACATCTGATGACAGACCTTGGGATGGAAACGGCGCTGGAGCCCCGCGCTGCAGATAGTGTTTTAAACTTTATTATTTGTTGTACGTGAAACACTATTTGATGTTGAAGGTTAAGGAAATACCCAGATCCTTATCAAACAGAATCTCTAGTGTTGGTACCACACTAGACAGAGGAAGACCAGAGGCCAGCGCTTCGGGAAGGCCAGCTATGACCCAAGGCTAAGTTCAAGGCCAGCCGCAAGGGTGGCTGCACTGGTCACACTTGTAGGACAGAGTGACAGTGGCCGGGTGGCCTGGTAAAGCCTAAAGGATGAGAGTGGCCTTCTTACAGTGAACAGCTCATGTGCAGTATCCAGTGTAGTGAGCTAGGAGAAAGCATATTTGGCTTTGTTTTTCCTTTCCTGTGAAGTTCATGAAAATCTTGGCTTTTAAGTTAAAAAAAAAATTAATAGTGCTTTCTTAGGACCATGCTTTAAGGACTATTTTTACTTGTCCTTAAGAGAAGTCATGTGTGCCCCTGACCTTCCAAGTGGCCACGAGTTTCATGGTACAAAATAATAGCATTGTCACAGGTCATCTACTGAAGTTTTTGAGCTCAGCATGGTTATGATTAGAAATGCAGAACAAAGACAACATAGGAAGGATATCTGGGTGCACACGCCTGTAATCTCAGCACTTGAAGGCTGAGGCAGGAGGATGCTGTGTGAGTCTGAGACCAGCGTGGGCTACAAAAGAAGCTGTAGGCCAACCTGAACTGCATAGGGAAGACCTGCTTCAGAGAGACAAAGCACGAAAGCAAAAACAAGGATGTTTATTAATAAATGCACTTTCTGAACCATATATATATATATGAATATCTTTATTCATTATTCTCCTTCACCTAAGGGAATGCAACTTAACAGTGATGTTAAGAATAATTATTTGTGTATACTAATGAAAGATATAATTTAAGCCTCAATTACAAATGACCAGAATTTAGCTTATCTAGCTTTTTGCTGTTAAAAAGGTGTTGAATTGCTTCACCAGTAAGGTACAGGAGACCCAGAGAAGGTGACAGGTTTGCACAAATAATGAAGCAGGTTGGGGATGAGCAACCAGATCTCTAGCTTCTTAAGACAGTGCACCCTCTACTTCAAATGACTATTCTGCCAACCAGGACTGTGACTGTCCTAAACTTGTGTACACATATTCTGCCGGAATTTATTATGCACCTACTGTATTCCAGGCAAGGAGAAAAGACACATAATACACGTTTTGCTTCCAAGTAACCAAAAGCTTAATGTGTCAGCATTTGATTTGTCAGTTAATTACAATTCAGAGATTTTTTTTCAATAACCTTTAAATTGTTCCATTCTTCAAAAATACTTACACTTCTCTTTCTATCCTTCATAAATATCCTCATGAATATGCCGTGTGCATGCAGAAAAAAAAAAAAAAGAAATTTGATAGAGCTACTCGGCTTAAATTACTGTACCATAAAGTGCCTTTCATTGCTGAATGAGAAAATATATTTCTTATAATTCGGAAAAATAACATACAAACGCAAAATTAGACCTCTATTGGTTACCCCACAAAACACAACAGCACACATAGTGCAGTTCTGAAGGTCTGTGAGCAGAAAAAAAAAAAAAAAGAAAGTTCCTTTTTCCTGTAGCAGAATTCTCTCAGGACAGCTTCTTCTTCTTCAGGATCTCGTGTATTGGATCGAGAGTCAGCCACATGCACAGACCTGGGTGGAGGGGCATAGTCTGCATGGCCAAAGCTTGTTTCGGTTGTAGCTAATAGAAATGACTGCAGAGTGTAAGGTTGGGTGCCTTGTGCCACACCTGGCAGGGGCCTGTCCTCCATGCTACCAGGGGCCTCTGCAGAGGGCAGAGCACTGCTCCTTAGACTTCCGGGAGCAGGTGGGACATGCCCCATGCCATAGCACTGCTCGTAGCCTGGCGAACCCACTTGTGGCAGTGGGGTGGGTCCTCATGACCCAGCAGCCTATGCGGGCTCCATATCCCAATGCTGGCACCAGGAACCACATGTGTAGCTCCCCCAGAGCTGAGCGGTGTGTCCAGACTGTTGTAGGATGTTACGCGTGTTTGAGGGACAAGCGCAGAGTGGGAGAGGTCTGCTTTCAAGGGTCCTCTCTGGAATTGGCTGCATCATTACAAATAAAAACTGAACTTTGTTACAACTGCTTGAAAATAAAAATAACTTCCCTTTCATATGGGGGATGATGCCTGGTGATAGCTTTAAGGGCTGGAGATGCAGCATATTTACGGTCAGGGTAGCCACGAAGGCGGAGGGGCAGCCGGTGGTTGCACCTGCCCGATGCCACCACCAGGGGAGGCTCCCCAAGCAGCTGCCGCCTGTGGCTTCCATCTCCACATCCTGTGTTCCTCCTCTCGAGGGCTCTCGTGGAAATTGCAAAGGGTGCTTGAGTACGTAGTGTGAAAAAGAGGTCACCATCGAAACATTAAATTTATTTATAATTTAGGAATTGCTATTGCTGGGGTCATGGGTTGGTGTACGTAATAATGAAGTACTTTATAGGCTTTCTTGGATTCACAGAAGTGCCTATTCTCCCAGTTAATACTTCTGCATGTTACCAGAGGATCAGTAGCACGTTCAGAAAGTGATGGCTAACCTTAGAGAAGTGGCAGCCTGGGCTCCCGAGTTCAGGAGTCTAATTTGCTTGTTTGCATGTGATATTCATAAAAATCATGCCCATTATTGAGGAAAACCTCATCCCGGGGCATAAGGACAAAAGAAAAACAGGTAATTAAAATTAATGAAACAAAAGCAGTAATTATGCACACAGTGGATCAACAAATCACCTCAGGTGGTCCCAGGATTGATTTGCCTTGCTGCTCTTCAGCAGGGTGCAGATGTGACTAGACAGATGAGGCGTATCTGCTCCTGGCTGCCTGTGGCTTTCTCCCCGAGCCATGTGCCCACATGCAGCGTAGCTCCATGTCTGCCAAGAGTGCTGCCTGCTCTTACTGAAGTGTGCTGGGAGATTTTTCCCTTCCTATCCTGGCAGCGACTCTTCGGCAGCTGTTAACCTGTATGACTTTTCTGATCAGGCTAACAGTCAGGTGGGGAACTTCAATACATGGGACTACCGTACTCAGTATTTTTGTTGTTGTTGTTGTTTACATCATGCATACAAGATGCCCTCAAGCATTATTCTTTACTTCTTCATGTAAAGAACACTTTCTCTCCATGTAAGTGGAAGACAGGGAGAAGGACCTGGGCATTTTTCTTGGATCCTCCATTATTCCCGAAGCCACTGTCTAACTCCTGCTACTGCCGTCACTTGTATCTTGCATAGCTGTAAGCTATCTGCAAGCTCCTTGCAGGGATGACCTCAGTGTAACTGTAACTAAACTTCATACTGCTGTTAATGACATATGTCATTTAGCGAGGGTACAGGGATAGGAAGTGCAAGATGCTCGGCCTCTGTGGGAGTCTATTAGGAGGATTTCCTTTCTTTTTGTTGCACTTCTAGCTAGTAATCCAGAAAAAGTGCTTACCGTTCTGGTGGCCATTTATAATCCAGCTTCCACAGCGAACATCTAATGCATTGTCTTTGAACCCCCTTTATATTCTAAGTCTCTGAAGGACGTGGTATGTTTTTCCAGCCTTCTGGAGCGTCTGTCTCCAAATTACATGCAGTTTTGTAGAAAAAAAGTAGCATGGAAAATCTGGCAAGAACTGACTTTTAATGAACATGGCATTTGTCATAGAATGTCTCTGTGCGCTCTGTGAGGGACCACAGGCAGCTTCTAAACCTCCCCAGATTAGGAGTTGTCCAGGCTGAGCACTCGATAGAGCAGAGTGAGGGGACTGTTGAAGAGATTATCAAATGGTGCACCATCCTGCTGATCTGTTGCAGGCCTCAGTGAGACATTCAGGCTAGCTGGTCACACTGCTGGCGGGACCGCAGCTCATGCTGATGCTAGAATGAGATTTCGCTCATTTAACTTTTTCGTAGATTCTTGAAGTCAGAAGGACTTTCTACTACCTTCCTCTGGGACACACAGAAAGCTAAAAGAATGTTTAAACAGAGGGGGTTATGCGTAGCTTGCAAGACTTGAAGAGATTATAGGACCTTTCTAAAGTACCATGTAGACTGGATTTCACATCAAAAATGGTGTCTGCTTGGGCCCTGCACTGTCTGTTCAATGCTGAATAATGCTGACCAACTTGAGAAGGAGACAGACAGACAGACAGACAGACAGACAGGGGGGCAGAGAGGCAAAGACAGAGAATCGTTATATTGCTGACCTTAGATGCGAACCTTAAAGGATACCGATGTAGTGTAATTCCTTGTGTGTTGGGGAAATTTGTTCTAGACAGGTGTTTCCAATCAGGAATAATGTTGTTCCCAGTGGAGTTTGACAGTCTAGGGTGACATTTCTGGCTGACAAAGCTGGGTTAGGGAAAAAACTTCCTGCCAAAGGGTAAGGACCAGGGCTATTGATCAACAGCCCTATATTCGCAAAGTCAAGTCACTCCACAAAGACCTACCTACTCTAAAATAGGAGCAGTGAAGACTTTAAGGAAACTGTGCCTACAGTGCTCAGCAGCTGGGAATCTTTCTAAATTGCCTAAGTGTTTCTTTTTGTTGTTTTTTTTTTCTTATAAAATTTTCAGTTTTCTAAACCAAACAAACAAAAAAAGTAATTGATCTATAAAACTCTATTCAGAGCTGAAATATATGAAACCATGATGCATTTGGCCCATAAAAATATCAATTCTTTTTTAAACTTCTGAGTCAAAAGATGAGAACTTCTGAATGTTTTATGTGCCGCATAGGAGGTTGGCGATGAAGGTGTGGTCTGGTTTCTCCGTCTGGCTGATCAGCAGTGAGATACTCAGCTTTAAGAGCCCAGCAAGGCGATTAGGGGGCTTGGTTTTAGGAAGTCATGCCTAGCTCCCCCTGCCCCCAGGACCCGGGCACTGCTTTTCCCCGAAAGCACTATGATGCTTTGACTTCCCTAGGAGGAGGAAGACAAGCACAATTTTCTGAGACTCATCACCCAAGAAGAAAAGCTCTTACAGGGAAGGGGTGCGGGGAAGGGCACCTTGCCATGCGGATGACTTCTGTTCACGCACTTTTTTCTTCTCCCTGGTAACGCATAAATCCTCAGCTGAGGACCACCTGGCCTGGCTCTGTCATGTGCAAAAGTAAACCATCTCAGCTGGGCGTGGTGGCTCACGCCTGTAATCCCAGCACTCGGGAGGCTGAGGCAGGAGGATTGGTGCGAGTTCAAGACCAGCCTGGGGCTACAAAAGTGAGCTCAAGGCCAGCCTCAACTGCATAGCGAGACCCTGTCTCAAAAAGACAAAAAAAAAGTAAACCATCTCGCTATGCACAAGCGCAAATGGACATGTGCACCATGTGTACAATCTATGCAGACATGTGCGCTTATGGCAGATAAACACGCAGGCGTTAGCGTGTACGTTCTTTCTATGTTTCTATTTATAAGGACAAACAAGGGGAGACTGACAAATTTTAATGTTTGAAAAAAAAATAGAAGCACAATGCAAATCTTAAAAGTAACCAATTTAAGAAATGCCCCATGTCGTTCCAAACGGTCGCTGACAGGTTTGGGATGCGAACATGAAGGGTTAAAACGGAGGCAAAAGGAACCTCCCCGGGAGCATCGCCTATCCACACTGTAGGCTTGCAACGGTGTCTTGGTGAGCGCGGCCTGGTGCCTTCTGCGGACGCTTACTGCCGCTACTCAGATGATGCGACCACGTGGGCGTCCTTGGGCAAAGCTTCCGGCCAGGAAGGCGCGATGGACAGCTTTGCTTTGGATTTTGCCCTTCAGCGTGGGGGCCGTGCCCGCTGCTCGTACTGGCTCCACGTCGAGCGTTAGGCAGCTCAGAATGTCGCCGACCTCTGAGGTTCAGGTTCACGAAGCAGGATCTGCAGGCAGCAGCCTGCATCCCACGCACACTACAGGTTGTCGGGGTGTCTGTGGCGGAGGTCATGCGTGACACTGAGTGTAGGGGAGCGGTGGCAGGCCTACCTGAGCTATACGCAGCAGTATTTTAATGGCTCTAATTGTGACGCTGGAACTTACTTTCATTTTAGCTACAGCATAGACTGATTGTACTATTGTTTTGATTTTTAAATATTTGATCATTTTTTCTTCCGAAATGTATTGCATAATTAAAACAGCCAATTTTTATCATGTTGTCACGTATTTACAAAATAGCAGCAACTTCCTCTAAGAAATTTACTTACATTAATTTATTTACTCCCTACCATGGGAAAAAGACAGGTAACTATATTCTATTTCATAAGGACCTTAAGGAGATTACTAGATGCACCACAGCTAGTGAGTGATAGAGCGAAGACGTCAGCCCAGAGCCTCGCTCCTTGCTTCTGGTGACGCTGAATTGGTGTGAATGTGCGGGTGTTGTAGGCTAACGGGCTCAGAACACAGGGCGCGCGCGTGGCGCAGGTGACTTCGCTCCGCTTCCGCGGTGGCTCTGCAAGGCCTCATCCTCTCTTTGCTAATAATAACAAGGAGCATTGTGAGTCAGGTAAAAAAGGCTTTACATGGATTTTCTTCTTTTATAAAAAATCTAAATAGTGTGTGCTGAAGAGCATTGATGGTTAAAACAAAAGTTCCTCATGGCCAGTACTCTTTATTATCCTTATTTGGAATACAAGAAACTGGAGACAAAAGCAGTGTAGTAACTAAGGCAGGCTCAGACAGTAGTCAAAGGCTCGCAGAGCCTATGTGAGTTGTAGAAGCTCTATTCTCTCTCTCTCTCTCTCTCTCTCTCTCTCTCTCTCTCACTCCCCCCCTCCATGTTACCATATTTCTCCCATTTACACAGTACTGGCTAGGTTTTCTGAGGTGATAAAGTAACATTGCTGCCATAGTTTAGTGAAAAGTTCCACTGTATGTGCACTTTGTTGGTACAAGGCAACTGAAGTTTTGGATTATGTGGTGGGGAAGGAGACGGACGGATTGTTTCAGCGGGACCTTGTGGCAGGATCTATCATCTGAGGGTCTCTATGGAGCCACAGTTTAGAGCCCAGGGCCTACTTACTAGATCATTGCCAATAATAACTATGCCACGTTGCAAGGCTTGAGTATACTGAGGGAACACAGGAAATTGGTTTAGGACTACTTGCTACGTGACCTTATTTACATTAATTTAATATATCGACCGAATTTTAAAAGTCATGTCCTTCATAAAATGGCCTAAGGATGTGTATATGAAAATTAAAGCATTATTGCAGACACATAAAATATAAAGCAGCAGCAGTATAAAACATAGAGCAGGAAAGTCCTTTGGGGTATGCTGACCAAAAAGATGTGACTCATTATGCATGTAGGTGTAGGATACCTCCTAGTGATTTATATAATTTGCATAGCAAATGATCTGCACAAAGGCACTCTTTATGTCATTGGTCCAGGGTATTAAGCTGAGCCTTTGAGGGCCCAATGAAGGTCATTGCCTTGTTTCAAAGACAGTTGGGGGGACAACATCCAATCTGCAAAAGCCAGGTAGGGGTCTTAGGTAACATTAGTGTCCTTATTTCTCTATTGATTACATAAAAGGCTAACCTTTGTCATTCCTGCTGTACATGACCATGGAGGAGGACTGGTATGTTTTGAATCCAGAGCAATGATAGTCAGTTGAATCAAAGCCTTTTTATCATGAGATTTAGTCAAAGTTGCTAGCTACTGAAAGTAATTTCTACCTATCTACTGATCAATCTATATCTATTTATCTATCATCTACCTACCTATCTATCTATCTTTAGTTGTTTCCACTCTGTCTTCCCTGGGGTGGATCTGCTGCTATAGTTCATGTCACTGTCTATATCAGATTGATGCAGCACGGAACATGGGCACATTCCTGGGTCTGTGCTGACTATGGAGTGGCAGACACAGAAAGCAGAGCTCAATGGCTGTCTCCTATGCACTGATATTAGGACTCTGTCCTGTCCCACATTTCGAGAAAGTTCACCTGGAAAGTCCCTCAACTACTTCTTGTGCTTTCTTATTAGGCTCAGTTCATTGGCTCAGTTGCAATTTTCATTGTTTTTGGCTTTATTTTATTAATTAAAATCAGGCTAAGGTTAGTAAGAGTCAAGTATGCTAGAATGTTTTTAAGCTAGAGAAGCATAATAGCAATATCACCAAAATATTAATAATTATACTTAGTCAATCTGTGGTGCTTCACCAGGCATTATTGCCTTTTGAAAAATCTACGTGTTATCTTCTGCTGATAGAGAAGTTCTTCCAGGAGGCTATGGGAATATTCCCTTTTTTAAAAATTATTATTATTGCCGGGCGTGGTGGCTCACGCCTGTAATCCCAGCACTTGGGAAGCTGAGGCAGGAGGATTGGTGCGAGTTCGACACCAGCCTGGGCTACAAAAGTGAGCGCAGGGCCAGCCTCAACTGCATAGCGAGACCCTGTCTCAAAAAGACAAAAAAAAAAAAAAAATTATTATTATTGAGGAATAGAACCCTGAGATCTCTTCTGGTAGTTGCATAGCTACTTGTTTAAGAGTGGATTTAACAGAGAGGTCCACAAACATTCGTCTGCTTCTAGGAAAGCTTTATAGGCTCTTATTTGGTACAATCTTGTGTACTTCGGACTTTTTATTCTCAGCAAAATAAATCTGGTTTTCAATTGGTCCACAGCCAGATACGGACAGAGCCAGAAGTGGGCACTGGTGGTCATCTCCCGATTCCTTTATCTGTAACTCTGCCACGTTAACTGGCTTTTCCTGGTGTTCAGGAATATGTGTTATAACTATGTGTCCAACATTCTTTTAATGTAGGATCACCGCATTGTTTTTTAATGTATTCTTTGTGGTGTCTACCTAGAGGTAATTTTTCTTCCCTGTCCACTTTCCGTCTGTGGCTGACAGATGACTCAGAATCCACCTCGGACAGCCAGTGGGAGCCCTCCGCTTGGTGCCGTTCTGTGGCAATCTAGCCTGTGTCTCCTATGATTAAAGCCCCTTGATGAGCATCCACGTACTTCCATTTCCAGCGATGCTATTCACACAGAGGATGATCTACTTAAGGAGATCTAAACATGTGTCTATAAAATCTTACTGGCTTTCTAAGCAAAGTGAAATGGCTATGAATAAGATAAAAATACTAATAGCACATACTACAAGAATGCAAGTGTAGTAGTTGCTATGTAAAATGCATTTCTCTTTATGGGCCATGCTCATAGTCTTTGATATGTAGGACTAAGCCACGTGCTTGGTGTGATACGCGAAGATCGCCGCAACCCCTCTGTGCTCTCAGGTCTTATCTTTTCGTGTAACCAAGGGCCTGACAGGTGGTGGGAGGGTTGCACTGTTGTTGCCGTTTTGTTTTCTTTTCACCTCCTTGATTCGGCTTAGGCTGTTCTACCTCCACCATGAGCTTTTCTGCCCTTTTGTCATTGACCTGGTTTATGTAATTTCTATTTAACATTTTGATTTAGCTCAGCTAGGAACTCTCCCTAGGAACTTCCCCTAAGGTCCCCTTTGCCAGACCTATCTGTCATTCTCCTGGACACCTTTACCCAGGGGCAGTGCCCTGGAGGGACATCAGAGTGGGTGCCCTGGGGCCAGTCACTGCAGGTCATCCTTATTCCCTGGTTTCTGTGTGATGTCCAGCAAGCTACTTAATCATAGGTTTTCTGTTTTCTGATTAGTGAAATGAAATAATGTCAGTCCCACACACTGGTTATGTAGGGGAGGGGAGTGTCTGTTAGCTGTACAACTCAGAGTCGTTGGCCACTGTGACTTCTTATTGTACTGTGGTGTGGTTTGCGTGTGCCTCTAGAAAACATTCTCAGTGTGAAGACCCCTATTCTGTCCAGAGATCCTCTGGGGAAACACCGCTTCCATCCACCCTTCCCTGAGTGCCTCTGGGTTCCTGCACTCAAGCTCTGCTGGGATCGGAGCAGAGAGGAAAGGGTATGACATTAGTGATGAGTGTGCAAGAGAAGACAGAATTGCAGGCAGCTGCCCCGAAGCTCAAGCCAGGGTCCTGGCTGTGTCTGGTGTGGAGGAAGCTCCTGCACTTCTCTTCCGGGGCTGCATTCACTGAAGTCCCAACTGTGGGTGTGTCATAGATCAGTCAATTTGTCAGCAAACAACCTGACATAGGCCCCAGGGGTAGAAGATACTGGCAACCTTAAAAATGTGCCAATTAATTTATCATCAATATATATATGAGGGTGAAAACAAAAGAAACTGTGAGATGGAAAAAAATCAAAGTTCCATTAATTCCATTTCCTCTCCACTAAGTGTGCTTTCTGATAGCCTCCCCAGCTCCAGTTTCCATTTCCCTCTGAACTAATGCCACCTTAAATGAACCCTGGTGCTTTTAAGGCCCAAATGTTGTACCCCTCCCACATTTCAGAAAACCTGAAGTGGAAAGTTACCTTTGATCAGATATACTCTTGGTGTGGGAATGTTAGCTCCCCACAACTAGTACCGAAGGTGGATAAATGATCATGAAATTTGCTACTTAGTTTATTTTTTTAAGATTTTATTTATTTGGTGCAGGGTCTCACTGTGCAGCTCAGATTCATAGTGATCCTCCTGTTTCAGCCACCCACCCCCATCTCCAGCACTGGTATTGCCGCCTGGTTTTGGTGCCTGGCCCAGCACAGGGCCAGCACAGCATGTGGTACTGGGGATTGAACTCATGTCCTTGCGCATGCCAGGCAGGCATTTAGACCCCAGAGCTATCTCCCAGGCACCTTGACTCTTCGTTTAAAAGTGACAACACTGTTTCTAGCTTGCAGCCTCTGTGACAGTGTGCAGTGTTTGCCCTGACCTGTCCAGATGTGCACTGCAGGTCGCTGCCTAACGTCACTCACTAGGCGTAAGGCAGAAGCACACACTTCTTATTAAAAGGAAGATTCGGTTTGCATTCAGATAAGATGCCTTGATGCACTCAGAGGGTTTGGAAAACACCTTTGAATCAAGGCAATCATTCGAAGGACTGCCCCTAGCGGCATCACTTCAGAGTACGCATGCGTGGGCTTTGCACTGCAGATATCTTGGACTCAGCCCTAGACCCACAGTGCTCCTTCTCCAGAATGGAATCAGTTGTGTCATTCTGGGCTCTGGCGCGCAAGCAGGAGCAGCGATACTAGTCAGTGTGTGAATGCGGTCTGCCGTGCTGTGCCACAGCCACCCGGAGAGATCCTCAGCCATCGCTATGCTCCACCAGCAGCTCACACCAGCTAGTGCAGAATATATACAGACATACTCAAATTTGAGAAATGTTACCTGGAAAATTCATTAGATAAGCATTAAACATGCACTGCTTTGCCAGCTAGCTCTTTCTCAGTACCCTCACTGTGCTTTCTGAATAAGAAACCAAGCGGTAACGGAAAGATCACTTTTACATTTCCTCCCTGGAAAAAAGCATATTTTACATCGCAGTTGGTGGCTAACCTTGTATTGGTTGCCAATAACACCAGATGCTGGTACAGTAACTATATTTTTAAGATATTCTGGTGTCCAAACACACGTTACAAAATTAACCCGCATGGGTGGAAGCAGAACAAGATAAAATAGCCTTTACTTTCTTGCCTTCATTTCCTGAGAGAGAGGAAAGAGAATTTCCTCCGAGGAAGGATAATTAAGTTCTTGCAAGAGCGTTTTTTGATCTTATTCTCTAGGGAAAGACGCAAGCAAGGGATGCCCGTTTTGGCGGAGATGATGAGCCGTCATGATGCACGCGGGTGTGGGGAGCCCAGGTCTGCATCTCTGCAGTTGGCTTTAGTTCACCGTCGATGTTGTTTTGTGTTAGTCATTAGGCTTCCGTGTCAAGGTCCAGGCACCCTCCGCCTTCTCACAAAGGCATTCCAAGCTCATCGCATGGATGTCGCCATCAATTGGATGCTGAGCTGTGGTCTACGGGTCTGAAGCCTTTACAAAACTCCATGGTGTTACCGCTGACAAATATTTCAGCCTCTGTAGGGGTGTGTCTATCTGCCTGTCAGTGAGCATCCACTGTAGTTGGCTGCCAGGGTCTTCTTTCAGACTGTAGCCATCAAGAATCCAAAATTTGTAAGATGGATTTTTTTTTTTTGCCATGATGTCACATGAAGTGTGACATTCTCTCTCTCTCTCTCTCTCTCTCTCTCTCTCTCTCTCTCTCTCTCTCTCTCTCTTTCTCATATCAGTTGCTTTATAAAAGTTGAACCAGTAGCCTCCATTCAGTGGACAGGACTCTGTCAGTCAGTGGGTCACCATTGACTTTCTGTTGCAGCCCCAACGATTTCTGCCCATTTCCAGCTCTTCTTTCAGCAGCTAAAGAGTCTGAGTGCACACAGCCCAGGACCCCCTACCTGTAATACTGTGTGAGGTACCAGTGCACGGGCGCTTTGTCCTGAGCTTCTGGAGAGGGAAGGGCTTCTCAGCTCCTTCACGTTCTTAGCAGCTCTGAGTCCTGTGCAGCTGCAGGCTGGGACCTTCGCTTCCTTCTGCTTGCTGACCAGGGATCATCTTTCTCGCCTCCCTCTGCCTTGTGCATAGCATGGTCCCTCTTCAAGGTAGCGACATCAAGGCAGGATCTCCTCACGATTTGGCTCTCAGCCTGAAGGCCCCACCCAGTTCCATATTCATGCTCACATTTTAGAGGCTTGGTAGGCAGCACCCCCAGCCCTGGGCACTATATCTGTGCTGGTTTTCCATTGATACATTATTTATTTGTTTATCACAAATTGGCTAGCTTACAACAGCCGTTTATCACCTTTCAGCTCTCTAGCTAGGCCAGGCGTCCAGGAAGCTTTGGGTAAATTCTTTGTTCAGGGCCTCACAGAGCTGAACTCAAAGTATTAACTAAGCTGGACTCTTCTGAATTTAATTTTAATTCATGTATGGTTTATGATATGTAACTTATATTCGCCTTGGGGAATGTATACCATCTCCTTTTCCTTCTCCAGAGTCTGCCTGTTTATCTTTTTTCACTGTTCCTTTAGTTTACTCTTTTACTTAATTATGATGTGCTTTCCTATCAGAGAACCAAACTTTGCTTCGTTTTCTGTGTCCAGCTTGCTTCACATAGCTTTATGGTCTCTTTATGGTCACCTGTTTTCCTGTCCAAATGCTATTCCACTGTATCGCACGCATGGGGTCTGTACATGGGGCAGGGATCCTTTCTCCCTTCCTTCAGGTCCTCAGCAGCACCTGGTGCCTGGAGTCTGTGGGAGGTCCCTTCTGAGGTCCCTGTTTGCTTCCAGGTGTCACCAGGAACCTATTGCTGCCTTCCAGATCTGGACTCCTCATGTTCCCATGTTCAAAGCAGTGCGTTGGCTCTTTTCGTTCCTCGTATCTTTCTTCAGCTGTTTCTGCCTTCCTATGAAAATGTTTCTTCCTTGAGTGTCCTGACTTGGTCAGGTTGGGTCCATCCAGTTCACCTCCCTGTTCCCATATACACAACCCAGGAAAACATAGATCGTCACTGTGGAGTAGTGTCCTTGTCACAGACCGCACTCCCACACAAAGCAGAGAGAAATGCAGGAGGGCTAGGGCACTGCGGGCCATCTGGAGATCCTGCTCACAGTGGCTGCGGAGCAGAGGGTTGAGCCAGCTGCACAGGGTGCTGGCACAGAGGCAGGTGTAGCACGTGGGCTAGACGCAGCGACAGCGTTTACGGAGAGTGGTCGCTGAAGTCATTTCTGCAAACACAGTTGGGCTTACTCTCCATAATGTGCCTGTGAGCTAGAGCTCACTTCTTTTGTTTTGCAGAAGTTGCGGTGGCTTAGAGGCTTTTAAGGAACCAACAAAGGTCACAGAACTGAAGCTGGAACCAGATGCGTCTGATTCCAAACTCTGCAAGCACTACATGAAGTCACCGCTGACAGTGCCTGTCGGCAGCTCTGGCCCTCGTCCCCCAAGGTGGACCTCCTTGCCTGTTTCCTGGTGGCCAGGATGGCCTTTCTCCTCACTTCCACCCATACTCATCCCTTGAAGCCTGTTTGGTCTCTGGGCTCTTCTTCTGTACCCTCCAGAGGATGTGAGTCAGCGCGCTCTCACATCCACTTCTTGGCCTCTCCAGCCATTGGCGCCCACTCTAAACTAGTCCCTACCCTCTGTCCTTCGGAACATGCAGACGAGGACAGGCATGCTCCCTCTTCCCTCCGGCCCACACCGCGGGGACCTGTAGGCAGCACTCGGCACTCCTCAGGTGCTGCCCTTAGTGACGGTGACAGTAGGTCAGGTTACTTGCAGGACTCAACGGGCAGTGCCAGCATCCCCGTCGGGGGCCCTGGTATTAGCGCTCCTTTCTGAGCTCTCCCTCACCTGGGTATGTTGCTGAGGAACACGGAGTACAATTTGTGCATTCTCCGTGTTATGGGAACACCTTGCGTATCGTTCACCCTCAAGATGTCAGAAAGACCTCCAGTACTTTTCTGGTCTTCTCTGCCTTCTCACTGGCAGCAGATTTTTCTCACAACTCTGGGATCTATGCAGAAAAGAAAACCAGAATATCCTGGCCAAGGTGATTCGTCCATATTGGTCAGTCATTCTTAATCATTTCAACATGACAAGTAGAATGCGTTTTATTGTTCCTTTACTGAGGCAGTTTCTGTCATTTTGATAGGTGGCTTTCATTTATTTTACTCCTTAGCTAGGATTTATTTAAATGTGCTTAATAATTTATTAGAGGTAATTGTAATAAATGTCAATATAACTAAGTGATCTGACAGAGTATTGGTCAAAATAGAATGGATCTTAATAGTGTACATATCAAAAATTATTCAACAAGTTGCTCTGATGTGAATTTCAATATTGAACAAGTAGGGTGCCCACTGGAGACAGTTCTCAGGGTGGTATGGTAGATTTGTCTCCAGCCAGAGCCAGTCCAGCTCTGTGGCTATAGGACACAGGAGAAGCTGTGCAAGGCCTAGGTCCCCTCTTATTTAAGCATTACAAGCAGCCCACACAGGCATTGGCGGCCTGGGTTTGTGTGGAGTCAAGCATTCATATTCCAAAATTAGTGGTAGTGCCAACAGTGCATCACAGTGTGTGTGCGTGTCACGTACAGTGGGTCAGTGTGTGTCTACGTCACATACGGTGGATCACAGCGTGTGCACCTGTCACGTACAGTGGATCACAGTGTGGGTGAATATCAAGACAAAGTCATCATCCGCTCTCACTTACATGCCAAATAATTACTGATTTCCCTCTGTGGAGGTTTTTTGCCAGGCTTTAGAACTTTGGAGGGAAACTGATCAATGGGAACGGGAGGCAAATGCTGGCTCCTGCTGTCAAAGATTAAGCAGGACAGTCCCCTACTTAGGGCTTGAAGTAGGTCGGCTCCCTGAGGCAAAGATCCTTGGCTCAAGCACCGTGAGTGAACCATGAAGTAATTTAGCCGGAGGAGAAGAACTGTGGAGCTTTCCAGATCGCTGCCACAGGGCCCTGCTTTCTCCCTTTGCCTCTCTGCAAGCTGCAGAGGACAGATGTTGACACAACTGAGTCCTGTCATTGCCTGCGTGTGCTTTGATGAAAGGAAGATAGTTCAGCTGGGCTCCACCCAATGGCCAGTAGGAGGTGAGGGCCGCAGCAGCCACCTGCAGCCGCGTGGCTCTGGAGATCTGCTGGCCTGACGACCCCTGTGCGGATCTCGCCTGCTTTCTACTTGCTTTAGACACCGCATGCTGTAGGACTGTATGTCCGGTGGAAGCTGTTTTGCTGCTCAGCATTTCAAGCAGAATGCTTAATTTTCAAATGAAAGCCATTTTTTGGAAGAAAAAAAATAAAAAGGTGTTTTCATACTCTTGTCTTACAATAATACTCGCAGAGCATTTGGATGAAAAGAAAAAACTGAAGGAACACAAAAATGGAGGGAGACATTGCTTATAAACTGGGAAAATGATCGATTATTTCTGTAGTGACCACTTGACATTTTGAAGAAAGGATATAGGAATTTTCCTGAATTTTGAAAATTTTATTTAATCCCTGGTTCTACAAAGAAACAAATATATTTAAAGTAATAATTTTGAATAATGATTATATTTGCAGTAATTTCATGAAGTATATTTTAACAAATGACATCTGCAGAATTGGGTACTATAAGATTAGAGACAAAACAGAATAAATTACTATTTGAAAATATTTGTGCAAAATAGCGATATATCTACATGCTGTTGGTCCAGTGATAATATACATATGAAATCATCTCCAGTCTTTTTTATGGGGTTGAGTGTGAAGCCCTTTTCATTATTTCATGCTTTCATGGTCTTACCTTAATCTTCTGGTTCTGTTCCAGCCACAAAGGTTATTTCCTAGTGCAACACTGCTATTGATTCTCTTTTCTGTTTCTTTCTTAGAGTAATTCTACAGGAGTTGCTGTGTAAACACTGCAGGAAATAGAAGCAATCACTCTGTTTTAAGATGAAATTCTACCCTGACAATGTTTATAAGCAGAGTTTTACATTCAGGAGATTGCAGACTTTATATAAGGTTTATGAAGACTTTCAACAAATTCATTTTCCTAGTTTGAGCTAGCTTGCCAAAGAAAGCAATTTTGTTTGATACAAGTACCAGTAATAGCATTTTCTTCTTAACACCATATAAAACACTACCTAGTTCTTGTGTAATTTATTGCTCTGCATGATAGATCCATTTCAGGGAATTAAAACAGAGAAATAAGTTTCTCTGAATGGGCAACAGTTTGAGTACAACTTTTATCCAGTGACCCAGTTTACTACTGGCTTGATTGTGTGAAAATTGGTCTTTTCTGGGCGGGCTAATTAATGATAATTTTGAAATCAAGCAATCAGATTATGTCCACCATTATTTATTTTACAGATTTTATTACAGCGACTTCAAAAATTTGTTTCTATTCCTTCCGAACTGCTTTGTGATCATAGAGTTCATCAGCGGAGCGATTTATCAAAGGCAAATCCTGAAAGTCCTCCTTCCCCACCTCCTTCCTTCCTTCCTTATTTTTTTAATTTTAAAAAGACTAATAACAGAAAAAGATACAGAATTTCATTGAACAAACTAGGCATTCAGAAGTGGTTGTTAGATTGCATATGGTTGTCTCTAAATTAGTTGTTCAGATTACCAGATAGAGGCATGCAAAATTGGTCCAAAAAGTTGTTTAAAAAAATTAAAAAGGAGAAAGGAAAATGTAAACATTAACTGTTCCTTTCAATAGACCGACAAGCTGGG
>PVJA010034009.1:6966-23001 GCA_004027025.1 Myocastor coypus | reverse complement strand
CAAAAAAAAAAAAAAAAAAAAAAAAAAAAAAAAAAGAAATGTTTTCAAAATTTAAAGTTCAGATGACGGTCAGGTTGTCTTAGTTATTATTCTGTAGTTGCTGGGACAAATACCTGACACAAAAGCTTAGGGAAGGAAAGGTTTATTTAGCTCACAGTTACTGGAGGTTTCAAGATGCTGCCCCCCACTTTGTAGTGTCTGGAGGAGAGGCTGAGACGCTGCCGAGTCCAGGATGATTCACTCCATACCTCGGAGAACGCCACTGGAGCGGTTGGAGGAGGGACCACCTCTGACAGCCCGTGCTGTCAGTTTAACGGTTTGCACATTTTGGCCACGCCCCCTCAAGCCCCGCCCCTGGAGTCTCGCGCTTGACAGCTCCTTGAGGCTTTGGGGGGACAACTAAATACAAACCACAACACAGGTCATGGAAGGCCTCAAGGGACCTGCAGGGTCTGAGCAAAACCCTGGCCCTCTAGAAAGGGGAGGGAAAAATCGAGTTATGAATGGCTTTATTTCTCCCAATGTCCTTACAATATTGAAGGAACCCAGGATGGGGATCGGGAAAGAATTGTGCATGGAGCTTATGGTCTGACCAAGTGACTGAAGAAAGCCTCAGCCGGTTCTGGCAACCCCACCACTGGCCCTCATAGTCCAGACAGGGTTCGATTTGGGGACGTGGCTGGAGGCGGAGTCCTCCCCTGCCGATCCAGCCACGAAGCTCGCCTGAGTTCGTGGGAAGATTCCACACCCCGCTCCCAGAAGACGATGTCCTCACCGCCGATGATCGGCTCCAATGGCATCTGTGACCTTGCTAAAACCCTGCTCTCTGGAAGGTCAGAAAACAAAGGAGTTTCAGCGAAGATGGAGACAGAGCCCACTCTTCCAGGAACCCTGGGTTCACCATAACCACACCCACCTCCTCTCAAGTGGCCACCACACCCCAGCATGCCCTCTACCATATCCACCAGCTCCACAGAGGAGGAAGGGACCGAGCCTCAGTGTAAATGGCTTCCTGACACTGAGCTGGCATGACTTAACTCAATGCAGCATTCTGCTGGGATTCCTCGGGCCCCTGACCCTTGAGTGAGTAGGCAGCCCTGCCTGCCCATCGCAAGCTCGGGCTGAGTCCTGTACTCCCTTGTGCTGCGTTCCTCTAGCAAGGGCATCACCAAGTCTTTTCCCTTGCACACAGGGTGGCCCTTACTTCCTCTCTGAACCAAGTCCCTGGCTTGAGTCCACCCCAGCAATTTGCCTTGAGCTCCATGCGGCCCCACTCACTTCAGCAGTGCCTCCAGCTCCCGCTTGACCCGACCCACCACGGGCGGCCCCCCGTAGGTAAGAGCCGTGTACAGCTGCACCAGCGAGGCCCCCGCTTGGATCTTGTCCATCGCATCCTGCCCACTGCTCACACCACCAACCCCAATGATGGGGATTCTGCCTGCCGAGAAGCACAGCATCGAGGAGGGTGAGCACCAGGCTGGCCACAAGCCCGAGCCACACCCAGGGAAGACACATGCGGACAGCAGAGGCCTTGCCTTGGGTCAGCGCATACATCTCTCGGATGGTCTGGGTTGACAAGTCTCGGAGGGGCTTTCCACTCAGCCCTCCTGTCTCAGAGCGCAGGGCACCCCGGAGGCCATCAGGGCGACTCACTGTGGTGTTTGTCACAATTAATCCATCAATGCCCAACTGCAGTAAGAGACAGAACGAGCTCTAAGTCATGACTGAGGGACACAGAGAAGCTCCTGGAGAAGTCTGAGGCTGCCCGGGGCCAGGGCCACCCTATGGCCCTGAAGTAGGAGCCACTAAGGCACTTCTCATTGTGACCAAGGGTGAGAGTGAGCCTCAGCGTGACACAGCTGCCATCACAGCTCCCACCCACAACATTCCACCAGAAGAGGGCTTGAGGCTTAGAACAATCTGCTTTACAATGTCTTGCTGAGGGCCCATGTAGTAAATAAAAGAAACTGGATTCGAACCCAGGGAGCTGGAGCATGCTTGTAATCCCAGAACTTGGGAGGCTGATGCAGGAGGATCACTGCAAGTTAGAGGCCAAACTGGGCTACACAGTAAGTTCAAGGCCAGCCTGAACTATATAGCAACAAGACCCTGTTTGAGAGAGAGACAGACAGACAGAGAAGGAAAGTGGGAAAAAAAGGAAAAAGAAAAAGAATTTGAACTGACTGTGAGCCTGGTATGCAGAAAAGCTGATATGGAGACAGTCAATACCCAGGCCCAACCAACGCTGTCCAGGGACACAGCACAAGCTTCAAAGCTCTTGCTGAACACCAGCAAAGGAGAGACAGGCACTGGGAGAGACTGTCGACACAGACAGTCATTTTTTATCATGATGACAGACACCCAAGCAGCTTTTGAGGTCACAGAGACCACCAGTCATGCTGTTCAGGGCCATCCCTGGGAGCCAAATGGAAATGGAAGCCGCCCTATGTCTGGGTGGCTGCGTCGCACCTCTCTCACCACACTGGCAATGTCCTCCTTGTCCTGGGCTGTGAGGTCAGGGGCGATCTTCACCAGCACCGCCGGCTTCTGTGCTCTCTGTAAGGCGTCCCTCTCCTGCAGCACCTAGGGTGACACACACTGCAGCTGGGGGGCCCCCAGACCACCAACAAGGAGCACAGCTGGGACTGGAAGCTGCTATCAGCGTTTTTACTGCCTCAGACTAAAGCCAAATTAAATTCCCAATGCCTGGGTACAAACCTGGTTCTGTTCTTCACCAGGCACCCACTGGCATTAGCTGATACTGTAAGGATTCTGACTTTTTTCTTGTCTTGTTTTTTGAGTCAGGTCTCATTGTGAGGAGCAGGCTGGACTTGAGCTCACCTTGTAGCACAGGCTGGTCTTGTTCCTAAAGACCCCAGTGTGCTGAAAACCCACGCAATTCATGTACTGTGCTAAGTACTAGACACACAATGATAAACGAGGTGGAGGGGCCCCATCGTGATAGGCCTTCCGGCTTAGCAGGGACAGATGGAACAAGTGTCCACTATCACGTAGAATCGGTGCTGCGCTAGGGACCTGAGGGCGCTCCCTTCTGGAAGCTGCTACGAGGGCTCCTAACTAGTCTAGGAAGAAGGAACAGCTTCCCACTAGGGCGCTCCCTTCTGGAAGCTGCTACGAGGGCTCCTAACTAGTCTAGGAAGAAGGAACAGCTTCCCACTGAGGGCACCCAAGCTGCGCCCAGAGAAGGAGCGGGGCTGCAGGGAACTGGCTGGCAGGATGGGAGACAGAGAAGGATGCAATGCCCACCTTGGTCAGCAAGCGGCGTAGCTCGGCCTTTCCCTGCAGGGAGCGCAGTCCAGGGGTGTTGGGGCTGGAGACGTTCACCACCAAGTAGTCAGCCAAGGGGCCCAGCACCCGGATGCCTTCTGCGTAGTCTGCAGCGGCGTCCTGCGATGTCTTATTCTTCCCCAGGTTTATTCCCAGTGGCAGCCCTTCTATAAAGATCACGGGTCAGCTTCTGCCCCACCCACACCACGGCTGCTACACTTTCAAGACCAGCCATGGGGCTGGGGAGATAGCTCCGAGGCACAAGTGCCTGCTGGGCAAGTGCAAGGTCGTGAGTTCGAACCCTGGTCCCACAAAAAAAAAAAAAAAAAAAAGACCAGCCCTTGCCAGGTGGCTGTGGACTGTCCCACACCATCTGCGTCATGGCCAGCGCACAATCTTAATAGGGCAAGGCCTGGGCAACCATGAGGATGGGTGGCCTGGCGCACCTGACCCTTTTCAATTTACAAATTAAATGGAAAAAATCAGGAAGTGCAAATACTTAGCTTAAGAAAAAAGGGCTGGAGTGTGGCCCACGGTTGAGGCTCTAGGTTTGAGTGGCAGCTTTGCCTAAAATAGGCAGAGCTCAGAAATCTACTAAAAGTAAAAGATTTGAGCCGCTGGGTTGCACATGGGTGTTACCTGAAACAACCAGAAGTGCAATGGTGAAAATGCAGGAAAAGCAAAGAAAAAGTACAAGATACTGCAAAGCACTTTCAATGATCATGCCTAAAATAAAAAACTGTAGCTGTTATTAGCACATGCACGCATACAGTGTCCACATTTCTATACGAAGCTGGTGCACGGACACAACACGTCTCGGCTGCTTTCTCTTTTTCCTTTTCTTAATCTTTTATGTTTCCTTGGTACCGGGTCTCAATATGCAGCTCTGGCTTGTAGTAGACCTGTCTCAACCTCCCCAGCGCTGGGATTACAAGCATGCAGCACCACACCCAGTTTCAGTGGCTGTCACGGTGTGCCTGGGGTTCCTGGACCCACATGGCACCGGGGGGTCGAACTCAGGTTCAGCACTTGTCAGGCAGGTGCTGAGCTATCTGCCTAGCCCCTCAGCTCCTTGTTAATTCTCTGCCCTTCCTTCCCCATTCCTTAATCTCTCCTTTTTCCCCTTTAAAATAATAATTTTATAATTTATAATTTCAGTTCTCTGAGAAAGAAACTTCCCTTTTAATCAGGATCCCCATACCTCAGTACACCCGGGAAAGGCATGGACTATGGCACGGGCATAGCTATTCCCCTTCCACTCTCAGAAATGTCTCCACGGGATGGGGAGATGGCTCACTGGCATATGTGCCTGCCTGGCAAGCGGAAGGTCCCAAGTTTGATCCCCAGTACCGCATGCCAAAACCGGGCATGGTGATGCATGCCTGTAACCCCAGCACTGGGAAGGCAGACACAAGAAGATCACTATGAGTCTGAACTGCATAGCAAGACCCTGTACCAAATAAAATGAATTTTTTTAAAAAAGCATTTCTATGTGCACATCAGTGACACAAATATCATCCTTAAAAGTACATGTGATTATCAACTGACTCAATTTTTTTTTAATTTTTTTTTTTTTTTTTTTTTCTTGTTTCAGAACCTTTGTTTGTTTATTCACTCATTTTTTATGGCTGGCTCAGCCTGTCTGAGGGCAAGGCTGGAGCAGCATGTGGTGCCAGGGATTGAACCGCAGTCCCTGAAGCTGCCCAAGCTCCCAAGCAGGCACTTTAGACCACTGAGCCATCCCGCCAGGCCCCCTGACTCAAATTTTGAGCCTCTAAAATAATACATTTTCAGCTGCCGGTGATAGCACACACCTATAATCTTAACACTGATGACTGAAGTAAGAGGACTGTCTTAAGTTTGAGGCCAGCCTTGGCTACATGTTGAGGCCCTGTCTCAAAAATGAACAAAACAAGGACCAGCTAGATAGCTCAGCAGATTAAAGTGCCTGATCCCCAGCCTGCTGTGCCAGTCCTACCCCCAGGCCACACTGAGATGCGCATTGAGACTGGGCATGGTGGTACACGCTTGGGAGGCTGAAAACAGGAGGATCACTGAATCAGATGGATGTAGTGAGACCCTGTAAAACCTGTACTGAAATACACTTTTTAAAAATTTTTATTTTTGGCCAGGCGTGGTGGCACACACCTGTAATCCCAGCATTCGGGAGGCTGAGGCAGGAGGATCAGTGTGAGTTCGAGACCAGCCTGGGCTACAAAAGTGAGCTCAAGGCCAGCCTGAACTGCATAGCAAGACCCTGTCTCAAAAAGAAAAAAAAAAAAAAAAAATTATTTTTTATTATGGCTGGCTCAGCCTGCCCTGGGGGTGAGGCTGGCACAGCATGTGGTGCCGGGGATCAAACCGCAGTCCCTGCAGTTGCCTAAGCTTGCCTAAGCAGGTGTTTTAGACTGCTGAGCCATCTCACTGGCCCTAAAATACATTTTAAAAAAAGTATAAACCTCTGCTCCTTGGGCGGGCCTGATAGCTCAGTGGACTAAAGCACCAGCTTCAGTAGAGCGCAGCAGCCAGGGTTTGATCCCTGGCCTGCTGATCAGGTGCCTGCACTGGCCCTCTGGGTGCGCTGAGACAGCATTGAGACTGGGCATGGTGGCACCCGCCTGTAATCCCAGCTCTTTGGGAGGCTGAAAACAGGAGAATCACTATGAGTCCAATCTACATAGGGAGACCCTGTAGACCTTATATCCCGTCCTAAATGCATTAAGAAAAAAAAAAAAAAAAAAAAAGACCAAAACAATGTATTTTCAGAAACACGCTACGTGAGGAAAAAAGAAGCTGCCCACACATTGCTCCTGCCATCCTCTGTGGAAGCCAAGGGCACATCAGTGTGCAGCTGCTGCTTCTGACTGACGGTTGGGGGCAGACCTAGAACACAGCAACCTTACAGCACGTCAGGCCAGCGACAATCAAAGAACACTCAGTTTCACAACCACCTTCCACAGAGCCTGAATAACATTTTTTGTTTGTTTTCATTTTTGAGACAGGTTGACAGGGTCTAATATGTAGTATAGGCTGGCCTCAAACTCACTACATAGCCTAGACTGGTGATCCTCCTGCTTCAGCCTCCCAAGCACGGGGATTACTGGCACACACCACCTCGCCTGGCTATGAATCACACTTTCCTATCATCAGCTTGAAAGGAAGATAGATTTGTGCAGCTAGTTTCCTGAGTAGTGGTGCAGGGGAACTGGAATCTGGTCAGGCTAAAGCCAGGTATACAGGGCCCGGCAGAATGGCTCAGTGGTCTAAAGCGCCTGCTTAGGAAAACTTAGGCAGCTTCAGGGACCCTGCCCTCAGGGCAGGCTGAGCCAACCATAAAAATAAATAAATAAACAAAAGTTCTGAAACAAGAAAAAAAATTTAAAAATTAAAAAAAAAAAAAAAAAAGATTCTTTAAAGCCAGGTATACAGCCAATATAGCTAGGTCTTCATGATCCCCATACCTAGCACCCATCAAGCAAGGACACAGGAAGATGCCGCCTGGGTCCCACTCACACCCTACCTGTCCACCCAAGTGCAGATAAACTCTCTGGTCTGCTGAAGTCCAAGCTCCCCTACATATAGCGCAGCACAGCACACAGGTGAGGCTTTCTCAGACTCAGAATGTCAGAGGTGACAATGGAACCAGCAAAAAGCCCTCGCTTTCCCCCCTTACCTGCCGTGAGCCTGGTCTGCCTCTGTTGCCTGGCACGTAGCCTGCGCTCCACCGCCAAGAGCCCCTGGCTGTTAAATCCACACCTGGGCACACAAGTCAGAGGGAGGTGAGGTTAGACAGCAGCACCACAGCCATTTCCACCAGAGGTACAAACTCTAAAGAACAAGAGACAATCAAAAGTCATTTCTCAGACCTTTAAGATCTAAACATCACCAGGAGTCCTAGGGAACAGGCTACAATACCTTCTGGCATAAAGGGAAAGATTGAAATGTGTGAGCAGCTCAGCCAGAGGATGCTGGGAAGAGCCCAGCAGGATCCTGCCTCCTGCTGCAGGAGCCCACTTAGGGTTCCATCTGGGAAGCCCATGCCATCCGTGCCTCCTGGGGTTCACCAGCCACCCCCTTTCCCTACCCTTTCTGCCCATCCTTCCTGTCCTGGCTCAGTTGCTCCTCTCCTCCTCCTCGCATATAGCTGCCACACCAGACCCTTAGCCCTTGACATTGGGCTTAGATTCCTGCACGGGCTCCCAATCTTCCTAGGTCCAGAGTCAGGTCTCACTTCTTTGTCACATGGGTGTCACTGGACACCCATGAATGCAGGACTTGTCTCTCATCTGTGGATCCCCAACCCCACTGTGGGCTGTTGACCTAGTGACCCGCCTTCCCATTCCTCATCTATGGGGCCCATGTCCCTGCATACAATGGAAACACAATAATTCCAAGCTATTCAGTCTTGCTGACAACTGAAGCATGATACCGGGCCAGGTCTGGCCACCAAGACATGGGTGACGTGGAATCAAGTTTTTGAAAAGTCCCGCCTCCTGCTCTTGGATGTCCTCATGAGGACCAAAGGCTTGCACATGGGATGGCATCTAGGACGCAGCAAGGGCAGACAGAAGCTGGACGAGTCTTGACATTCACTGGCCATGCAGCCACTGAGCTGCCCTCTCCCATGTTACGAGAAGGAAATAAGAAATGCCTGTTGTCCGATCCACCATGTTACCTGCAGCCAGGGGCAGCAGAGCAGATGAAGCAGCACATCTAGGTGGTATTTAATGGCATTTGCCAAAGCGTTCACTGCATGGTACTTGCAGCAAGGAGACTGAGTGCTCCAAGTTTCCGAGAGCGAAGAGCTTCTCCCACCCTGCTTGTCTAGAGGCTCCTGCCAGGCACCACCACCCTGTGGCCTGCAGTTACTCGTGGCAGCTGTATCAGAAACAAGTTCATTTTGTCTGGCCAATTCTAAAGATCTTGGTCCCCCTAAAATGCAACAGAAACATCAATAACTCAATCTCTGATGTTGGGAAATTTCCCTGAAGCTGGCACAATAACAGCAGAAGACACAGCCAAATAGACTTGTACTAGGTCAGTCTTCCAGAATGTCACTGTCACTGACAGCACCAAAGACAACTACCAACCCTGCCCCAGGAGGGTCTCCAACACTTATCAAAAACAAGGAACTCCTTTGCCTTCTGAGTTTGTCATAAAAATCACCCAGGGTGACAAACAGAAGGGCTTTATACCATCTAGCACAGCGGTTCTCAACCTGTGGGTCGCGACCCCAGCAGGACTTGAACAACCAAAACACAGGGGTCACCTAAAGCCATTCCGAATCATAACTGTAGCAAAATTAGTTTTGAAGTAGCCACCAAAATTATTTTTTGGTTTGGGGTCACCGCAACGTGAGGAATTGTATTGCGGGGTCACAGCATTAGAAAGGTTGAGAACCACTGATCTAGCAGGACCTCTCTTCCTACAAGCAGTTGCGTACACGGAATAGTAGATTCTCCTACTTACTGGTGGATGGCAAGGGCTGCCTTTCCAATAGCAGGGCTGCTGGCCACATGGGCTTCTTAGCCTTGAGAATGGGACCAATCCACTGTGACAGGGGTCAAAAATAAAGGCCACACCAGTGGTGGAAGATGTGGCACAAACTAGAGTGCAGCAGGCTGCAGCTGTGCCCAAGCTCCTCAAACTCAGGCGCATAGCTCTCCAAGCATCCGGCCACCTGCAGGCTAAACTGAATCAGTTACACCTGCTTTCCAGGTGGGAGTGAGTCCGTGCCTGGCACCTAGCTGATGCTCAGGGGAGTTCCTGAACTTTCCAAATACCAGAAAAGTGTCTATGTCCTACGAGAGGGAACACTGAGGTCTCTCTGTCAGCCCAGCGGGGCAGACACTGGGTCACAACCCACCTGTTAATGATAGCTTTGTCCTCGGGGAGGCGGAAGATTCTGGGTCTGGGGTTTCCTTCCTGAGGCTGGGGAGTCACACTTCCTACCTCAACAAAGCCAAAGCCCAGCTTAAAAAGGCCATCCACTGCTTCCCCGTGCTTGTCAAATCCTGCAGCAATTCCCATCGGGTTCCGGAACCTATGGCCCAGGACTCTCACTTCCTGGGAAGGGGGAGATAAAGTCCAAGGTAAGAGAGCTAAAGTGTGGTGCCTGACACGTCTATATCAGAACGCCCTGGTCCCTCCCAGGTGTACAAGATCAGATTTTGTTGGGGTTTATGCTCTGTAGGTGGGCCTAAGGCCTGCTAGAATCTGAAAGCACAAGTCTATCACAATCAAGGTGAGGACTAGCTTTCCTCAATTATATATATATATATATATATATATATATATGTATTTCATACAGGGTCTACAGAGTCTTACTACATAGATGAAACTTGTAGTGATCCTCCTGTTTTCAGCTTCCCAAATGCTAGAATTACAGCCCCTGGGATTATAGCTGCTTGCCACTATGCCAGCCAGTAGGCAAGCTGGGGATTTAACTGGTTCCTTTGACTGTTTACTTTAACACACTAACCTATCTGGCTGGCCCTCCTTCCTCCATATTTCATATTTGGAACAGAAGCAGTTCTTTTTTTTTTTTTTTTTGGTCTTTTTGAAAAAGGGTCTTGCTATGCAGTTCAGGCTGGCCTTGAACTCACTTTTGTAACCCAGGCTGGTCTCAAACTCACACTGATCCTCCTGCCTCAGCTTCCCACATGCTGGGATTATAGGCATGCGCCACCATGCCCAGCCCAAGTAGTAGTTCTGACAAGAATTGGATCTTCCCGTCCACCAGCAGGAGGAGGCTCCTCAGTTTCAGCCCCTAGATCATGATGCCCTGGAGCCAGCAAGTCATGTGCCTCAGCTGGTGAATGTCTGTTCCCAGCCAAGCTCCCAGGCTGATGAAAAAGCTCAGGCAGGCTTCCCTGGCTCCAGCAGGAGGAGGGACAGGCTCTGCCAGACAGAACTGAGCAGCATCTCCTGGGGTGTGGCTGCCACCCCTAAAACCAGGGGGCGGAGAAGGTGCTCTGAGAGGGAAGACCACCACAGAGAAGGTGAGCGCATGTGAGGCAGGAGCGCACTCTTCAGGGCCTTCTTTGAGGAGTCCCTCGGTGGCTTTTGGGCTGGCCTGAGATTACAGTCAAACTGGGTTGGCAGGAGGCAGAGCAGCTACTCCTCAAGTTGGAACCATGAGAGGTTCAAATCCCAGCCAGGATGGCAGATGAGGATACAGGGAAGTGGTGGAATGTTCAAAGTAGAAAAGCAAGTTGGGGTGAGAGCCTCAAGAGCCCTGGCTGCCAGTTAAAGAGCTGGAAACAAAGGTCTGGGCCTGGGGTCAACCTCCTAAGGAAGCTGAGGCCAAAGGCTTCCATCAGCCCAGGAGCTGTTTGTTTTAGCTTGCTTTTTAGTGTGTGTGTGTGTGTGCTGGAGATCAAACCAAGGGCCTTATGCATGCCAAGGCAAGAGCTCTACCACTGAGCCCGAGCCCCAGCTCCAGCCCCCAGACTAGGAGTTAAGAGACCAGCCTAGATAACATAACAAAGCCATAGCTCCAACCAAAGAAAAAAACAAACATGAGGCCACAGGCCACATGAGCATCTACAGATACGACCATGCAGCCATGCGCAGCATGACAGTGGGGCCACAACAGGTGACACAGCTGCTCCAAGCTGGGGGTGGGGGCAGTAAAAAGAATCCCTGGGTGCAGTTGGGAGCAGAAACCGCAGCACAGAGCCCTGTAATTCAGACCTTTTAATCCCAAGGAGGTCTGCGTGCCATTTGTTCCAGTTTCATGTTCAAATCCTTCCGCTGGTCCCCATGGTAAGAAGCATCCCAAAAGGCAACTGCCAGGCCTCCCATGGGGACATAGATCCTGGGAGGATGTGCATGCTCCCCGAATTTGTTTGTTTTTTTTTTTTTTTTCTTTCTTGTTTCAGAACTTTTGTTTGTTTGTTTATTTATTTTTATGGCCAGCTCAGCCTGCCCTGAGGGTAGGGCTGGCACTGCATGTGGTGCCCGTGATCGAACCACAGTCCCTGCAGCCTCCCAAGCTTTCCTAAGCAGGCACTTTAGACCACTGAGCCATCCTGCCAGGCCCCCTGCTCCCCGAATTTAGCAGGACCACATGTGCAGCATGCGGCCCAATGAGATGAGGCCAAACCTAATGAGACACAGCTGCTGCCCCGAAATGTCCCCCTCCACCCCCAGGCAGAGGGGAGAACTGAGCCACCCATGACCTCAGCAGGGCAAGATAGTAGCCAGGGCTGGACGCGGGGCCATACTCCCTGAGGGTGAATGCTGTTCTGCCACTTCCTACCTGGGTGACTTTGGGCAAGTCACTGAGTTGAGGATGGGGATCGTCGTAGGACCCCCTTCATGGAGTCACTGTGAATAGTAAGTATAAGGTCCATGAGGTTATATAATTGCTATTCCAATGGGATTATGAGTCATATAAAATGAATGCTCAGATTGAGTGCCAGATTCCCTCCGCTAACCTGGCACTCTGGTTTCCAAAAATTCAGTCCCAACCGAGAACTGTTAGAAGACTAAACCTTCCCCATGGTTCCAAGAGGACCTACCAGCATGTCAGAGTCCTGAAACGTGGCTCGTGGAAGGAGCCCCAGGGAGGTGACACGGACAGCCAGCCTGTGGGCAGACTCCCCATCCAACAGCCCCTGCAAAACTGGCATCAAATATTCGGCATAGAAATGCTCATCCCCTGTGGCCGTCAGGTAGGAGGCAAAGAGAAGTCCACCACCCCCCAGAATGACCACGGCATCCAGGGCCCGTTTCTGGAAGAAGAAAAAGAAAAAAAAGCCTATTAGGCTATAGCCCCTGCCCAAGCTCCTTGCATCTAGGCACAGAGAAGACACAGGGCCATGCCACACAAGGCCACGTTTCTGACACTGAACTCCATGTCCACTGCTTGAACCCAGTCTGCTGGGGAAGACTTTCCTCACAATGCCATCCAGGCCAGGGGTTTTCACCAGAGGTAGTCCTTGCCCTTAGGGAACATGGGGCATTTTTAATGGTTACAGCAACCAATAATCCTAACAGACTTAAAGTGCAAGAATCGGTAATCACAGCCAGGCGTGGTGGCGTACGCCTGTAATCCCAGCACTTGGGAGGCTGAGGTAAGAAGATCAGTGCGAGTTCGAGACCAGCCTGGGCTACAAAAGTGAGCTCAAGGCCAGTCTGAGCTGCATAGTGAGACTGCCTCAAAAAGATAATATAAAAAAAAAAAAAAAGAATCGGTAATCAGCTGTTGTTTTTGCTTGGGGATACAGGTAGCACAGCTAAATTGCTCCATGTCCTGATTTTTTAAAAATGTATTTAGTATCTACCAGCCATGCTCTGAATTTTGAACACACTGATATTCATGTGGGTTGAAAATAGTCTTTAAATTATCTGAGCCCGCCGGGCGTGGTGGCGCACGCCTGTAATCCCAGCACTGGAAGGCTGAGGCAGAAGGATTGGTGCGAGTTCGAGACCAGCCTGGGCTACAAAAGTGAGCTCAAGGCCAGCCTGAACTGCATAGCAAGACCCTGTCTCAAAAAGACAAAAATAAATAAATAAATAATAAAAATAAAAATAAAAATAAATTATCTGAGCCAAGGGCTGGGTGTGGTGGCACACACCTATAATCCCAGCACTCAGGAGGCTGAGGCAGGAGGATCGGTGTGAATTTGAGGCCAGCCTAGGCTACAAAAGTGAGCCCAAGGGCCCGGCAGGATGGCTCAGTGCTCTAAAGCGCCTACATAGGAACACTTGGGCAGCTGCAGGGACTGTGGTTCAATCCCCAGCACCATATGCCGCGCCAGCCCTGCCCTGAGGGCAGGCTGAGCCGGCCATAAAAATAAACAAACAAAAGTTCTGAAACAAAAAAATAAAAATAAAATAATTCTTAAAAAAAAAAAAAAAAAAAAAAAAAAAAAAAAAAAAAAAAAAAAAAAAAAAAAAAAAAAAAAAAAATATTAAAAAAAAAAAAAAAAAAAAAAAAAACAGTGAGCTCAAGGCCAGCCTGAACTACATAGCGAGATCTTGTCTCAGAAAAAAATCTGATTAAGCTCAAAGATGGGCATAAGAGAACCTGGTAATCTCAAGAGACAATCAGTGATCATACAAATATAGCCATGACAGTCCACTGCTAGGAAGGGAAACATACTCACTGTGTAGACCCAACAAAACTCAAAGGAAAGAAAAGCCTTCAAGAAGTGATTTACTAGCCGGACGTGGTGGCTCACGCCTGTAATCCCAGTACTTGGGAGGCTGAGGCAGGAGGATTGGTGCGAGTTCGAGACCAGCCTGGGCTACAAAAGTGAGCGCAGGACCAGCCTCAACTGCATAGCGAGACCCTGTCTCAAAGACAAAAAAAAAAAAAAAAAAAAGAAGAAGAAGTGATTTACTTCTGCCAGGATAAACACGAGTTAACTAGGTGGCAGTTGGAAACCATAAAGGATCTCTTGATGACAAAAAAGAACGAGAAGCCCCCGTGGGATGCGGAAATAGAAAAAGTTGGTTTGGAGTTTAGGAATACAGGGCTTAAAATGAGATAAGAAAACCAGATGAGAATCCTGGCCACAATGTTTGGCTTTTGTTCCCTCAAATGATGTGATCAGAATTGCCTTTAAGGATCCCTCCAAGCTGTTAGTGTAGGACACGCATTCTCCATCTCTGAGACCAGAGAAGCGCCTCTTGCTGATGAACAAACACCTGCGCACAAGGATGCCGGGTCCGCGGGACGCAGCTGGTCACAGATCTCCGCCCAGCACAATCGCACCCCGAAGTTCCCTTGAGCGTAGATCCTGCACACAGCCGGGCGGCCGCGTTGTCACGAAAGCCCCCGCACTGAGCTGAGCAAAAATGGCTCAAGTACACTGAGGTCAGCGTCCGCCCAGGCACACGCGCCCCTTTACACTGAGCTGACCGGGTACGAGCATTTGAAGCTGCCCCCGAAGCGCACAAGTCCCCTTCCCTCCGCACCCCGCCTGGGCTAGGCCTCCACTCCGCCCTCGTTCGGGCTCCGGACTCCGGACTCCATCCCCGCCCCGCAACGCTCACTTTCCAAACTCACCCTGAGGTGTCTCCACGCCATGCTGCTTAGGCCACTAAGCCAGGCTCTCCCTCACTCCAGCCTGGAGCCTCCAACCCACCAATGAGCAGTAAAGGGGGCGGAGCGAGCGCGCCCGCGGGCGGGGGGCGAGGCGGAGAAGGGCAAGTTGGACGCTCCGCGCTTTCGTGCTCCCTTAGGCCGCGCCTCTTCCGCGCCTCAACTTCCCAGCGTCCCCTTGTTGCTAGGTTTCAGCCAGTTGGTGCCCGAGGGCCTGCGGAAGAGATCCTTTTGCTTCCTCGGTTAGTGCCCTGCAGTTTTTCAGTTTTTGTTTTGTTTTGTTTTCTTTTGTTTTTTGTCTTTTTAAGACAGGGTCTCGCTATGCAGTTCAGGCTGGCCTTGAGCTCACTTTTGTAGCCCAGGCTGGTCTCGAACTCGCATCGATCCTCCTGCCTCAGCCTCCCAAGTGCTGGCTTTACAGGCATGCGCCACCACGCCCGGCTTCAGTTTTTTTAATGATGGTGTACTTTTTTTTAGGTAGTACATGTTTACAGTACCTATCGGGGAGCTGGTACACGTACACAACGCGTCTCAGTTTTTAATTCCCTACTCCCAGCTCCTTCCAGTTCATCCCATTCATTTACAAAAGTTCTATTTTCATTTTTCCCTCAATTCCTTTTTAATCCTCCTTCCTTCCTCTCACCCCTCACTGCATCTCTCATCCCTCTATACCAACAAAAAAAAAAAAAAGAAAAAAAATTATTTATCAAGTATATAGTTTTTGAGTTTCTCATGTGAGATACCAGGTATTTGTACCTGGCTTACTTGACTTAACATGGTCTCAAGGTGCATCCATTCACCTACTAATGCCTCAAGTTTAACTCTGAGGCAGAGTAGTGCTCCACTGCATACAGATACACTTTCTTTATCCATTCATCTGTTAATGGGCATGTAGGCTCCAAGATGTAACCATTACAACTTCTGCATTGTACACAAGGGTGTGCATGCATCAGTATAACATGGTTTTAACTCGGGAAACTAGAAATGGAATCTCTAGGTTAAATAGAATCTATTTTTAGTTTTTGGAGGCATCTTACCACTGATATACATAAGGTATGTTTCCACCTACAATGTAGAAGGGTTCCTTCCCCACACAGAGCCTTCTAGCATCTGTTGTTCTTTGATTTCTTTCTTTTTTTTTCTTATTTTTTTTGTTTGTTTGTTTGTGTTTTGAGACAGGGTTTCTGTTGAATTCACTGGGTAGATCTGGCTAGCCTCAAGCTCATGCCAATCCTCCAGTCTCAGCCTCCAGAGTCCTGGGATTACAGGTGTGTGCTACCATATCTGGAGGTATATTTGATTTCTTGATGGTTGCTAACTATTCTTGCTTGAATAAGATGATGTCTTTTTTCTTTTCTTTTCTTTAAGACAGGGTCTCACTATGCAGTTCAGGCTGACCTTGAGCTCACTTTTGTAGCACAGGCTGGTCTCAAACTTGCACCGATCCTCCTGACTGAGCCTCCCAAGTGCTAGGATTATAGGCATGTGCCACCATGCCAAGCAAATATGGCATCTTGATGTTATTTTAATTTGCATTCCTGTAATGACCAGCAATGTTAAATACATTTTCATCTATTTACTTGTCATTTGTACTTGGAAATATCCATTCATTTTAGTTGCCAATTTTTCAGTTGAATCTTTTTTTTATTTTTTTAAAGATTTTTTATTTTTTTTTTTTTTTTTTTTTTTTT
>PVJA010034008.1:0-22886 GCA_004027025.1 Myocastor coypus | reverse complement strand
TACAAGTCCTTCATCTAGATAATTAATAACTGATTTCTCCTTCAAACCTTCCTCAACCCGAAATTATTCTAGACTGAAATGAATAGCACAATAAGGACTCTGGATACCTGGCTACAATTAGGACTTTTGTAATTACCAGACATTCCTAGTCCCATGCTTTACCAAGTCTAATGTGGATCTGAGCTCAATCATCATATATGGTATTTAACATGTATTAGCTAAGAGTTAGCAAGCTTTTTTGGTGGATGATGTGCTTCCTGCCTTGTACAATACTCTAATTGTTGGATCACAGAAGCTTCTGTAGCCTTAAGAAGTGGATGTCAGATGAGGATTTAGGTCAGCAGGGCTACATTTCTGGTCTATAATGAAGAACAAAATGTGATCTTGGAGGTGCTTGCAATACTCATGGCACAGAATTCTACAGAATAAAAAATTCTGCGCCAGAAAAATGATTGGCAAAGAGCCCTGTAATTTAATTGTGATTCTACAGGTATGTCAGGGGGATTTAAGTCTATGTAGGAGTCTAAGGAAGCTGTTTAGGGTCAAAACAATTAATTGGGAGTCTAGATAATGAGATAATGAGAAATGTATCTGCACTCTCTGGGAGTAGTTCTGCAAACTCTTCCTGGCTTCTTTCTCATTCAAGAGTTTGTTTTAATGAACTAGTGAGGTGTTAGTCAGCTCTTGTTTCATAAAACTTAAAGGTACTTAGGTAAATTGGAACACCTGACATACAGAGAATACCAGTTAAATAAAATGTTATTGTACGAAGATGCTTTGTGTATCTAGCTTGATAACTAGAAGGAAAATATGGTGTTAGTTTTCTGAAACTGAGACAAAATATCTCAACACAAGGAAATATTTATTTGCCCCGTGGTGTCAGCAAGTTCAGTCCATAGACACATAGTCCTGTTGCTTTCTCCTTTGGTGAGGCCAAACATCATGATAAAGTAGTTATAGAGCAAAATTACTCAGCTCATAGTTGGTGGGGACTAAGGACAGAAAGGGAAGGACAGGAATCTCAATGTCATTTTCAAGGGCATCCCTCCATGACCCAGCTTCCCACTCGAGGGTCTACCTCTCAAATTTCCCTCATGTCCGAATAACACCATCAGCTGGGTACCAAACGTTCAACACACAAGCTTTGGGAGATGTTTAGGATTCAAATCACAACCATACAAGGGATAATCAAAAATGACAGTGAATATTTAAATTTAAAAAATAGTTTATTACAACAAAGGACACATTGCTATTAATCTTTCTCAAATGTCTTCCCTCTTGCTTTGAACACACTTCTCACACTTTCCAACTTCGGAAGCAGATCTGAAGTCCTCTTTCGTGTGGGCAGATGATTTAATTCTTCATGACACTGCCCCATGTTATACATTTCTTCTGTTACAGTGATTTCTTCCCAATTTAAAAAAAAAAAAAAACAAAAACTATAGGATACCTTCATCTACCTTATTCACCAGGTGTGGCCTTCTAGTTTTTTGTTTTTTGGTTTTTTTTTCCAAAAATGTACATGAAAGCTAAAAGTTTTGAATGAATCAGGACAATCAGGGCATCTGTGACAGTGTAACTGAAAACACCCAGGAAGGAGATCTTCAGGACTGCTTGTATGAGGCAATAGCCTGTCAGTCTATTGCCATTACGTTAGTCCATCAACAATGCTTCAGGTTATCTCAAAATACTTTTTGTACCCTTAAAATATGTCCCCTAAACTAAATGAACTATCTATATGATTTTAATTTAGTTAGTGAACCGTGAATTAAGGCCAGAGCCTTTCATTTTAGATATCACTGAGGTTTTTGCATAGTCGTAATTTGGATTTACGTAAATAAGATACTCATTTTTTCTTTTTTTAATGTATTTAGTACAGGGTCTACAGGATCTCACTACACAGATTAGACTTGTAGTGATCCTCCTATTTTCTGCCTCCCAAGTGCTGGGATTACAGGCATCCACCACCAGCCCAGTCTCAGTTGCCTCTCAGTGCATCCTAGGGGTGAGACCGGCATACCATGTTGGGGGTTGAACCCTGTTCACTGCCCACTGAACTATCTGGCCATCCCTTGTTTTTCTTTCAAGAAAATAAATCAGTGCTGGAGTTCTTGCTCAGTTTTAGAGCAGTAATTTATCATGTATGAGAGTGTAGGTTGAATCTCCAAGACTATAAAGGGAAGGGAAAGGAAGGGGGGAAAGAAGAGGGGAGGGGAGGGGAGGGGAAGGGAAGAGAGGGGAGGGAGGCAGGGCAAAGAAAGGGGAGGGAGAAAAAAGGAGGGAGAGAGAAATGAATGGATGAATGAGTGGATGGATGAATGAATGAAAAAATTCAGAGGAACGTTTTATAGTTTGCCACTATGTGTAAAAATGATTTAGAAAGAAAATCTCCATAGTCAGCAGCTTAAATCACTATTTGTGGACCTGATAAAAATGACCAGAAAAAAAGGATCAGTTGAAAATTCATTGTATCTAAATGAATATATACGTTACTTTGATTATTAATGCCTGACCAAAGCTTTTAAAGAAATGAAATCATTCCTTGGTTTTAAGTAATTTGCTTTCTTTTCAACTCCATTTCTTTATTTTAGGACAAAAATAAACATTCCTAAAATTTTTAGTGGTTTATTTTTATTTTTAGTGCTAGTGTTGTGAGTATACCATATTTTTTATATATGAGAAGATTTTAAAATTCTAGTAAAATGACACAAAGCAGGTTTACTCACCCTCGACACCAATGAGAGTTTAAGTCAGATATTTGTTATGTGGTGGAGGTGAAGGGTTCGTTCTGTATATTGTAGGGTTTCTTTTGCAAATCTTGTGTACCCAGTGAAATCCAGTTGAACCCACATGCCAATTTTTCATTCCTGTTTTCAGACACTGTCACATGTCCCCTCACAGGCAAACTCATCCTCAAATCGAGAAACACTAACATACTGAAAGCTGTCACTCCATCACATATTCCACTAAAACATAGAAGTGGACTCCTGCAATTCCATAAGATGGTTTAACAGTTGAACTTTGGAGCTGAAGTCAGTGGACTTGTGTTCTGTATTTTTTTCAGTGGTACATTATGGCTCAAGAGTTTCCATGGAAAGTCATTATTTAGAAATGAACCAATCCTCCACAGAGGACCCTCTCTCTATTCCTTCTGCTCTCATACATCATGTTGCCAATAACAAGCTGAAACTGTAATAAGAGAACTGCATTATTAACTGTGATTCAACCAGAGATTAATTCAAAGTACCTTGGCTGCGGTTGCATCTCAGATTGGGAAATGAAGCCAGGTTTTCATCATTGGGAATGAATATCCAACACACACAATCTAGATGAGTAGTTAAAATATTTTGTATTAGCACATGCTTGTAATCCATTGATTACAGTTATCTTTGGGAGAGGAAGGATTTATTTTTCCTTATGGTATCAGATTTCAGAGCTACGTATTTCATGGGGGTAAGGGAGGTAGGCGCAGGCAGAGAGAAGCAGGAAGAAACACGCCCCCAAAGTCACATGACCAGGCACCCTCCTCCAGCTGGGTCCCACCGCCCAACACCACATTCAGCTGCAAGCATCCGTAGATGAATGCAAATGTAAGCATACTGCCCCCATGATCCAATCACTTTTTTCCCACCTCATAATGCAATCAAGTTGATAATTAAGCTTAAGAGTCACAAATATTATCTTAGCAATCCCATGAATTAGGTAGGTCAGTGTCAAGTCTCCCACCATAGCCTCCCCACCCCAGGATAAATCAGATTGTGTATTTTTCCAGAGAGTCACATAATGTGATTTACTTACCTCTGCCTCTACAGATCAGAGGCTTAAACTCGATGCACAGATACTTAAAAATAGAATGAATACGTCCGGTGTGTTTGCTGACCTAAAAGATAAGAAGTCTCATGTATTTCCACCATCTTCAGGCTTCTTCTGCCTTTGTACCTATGTTTTCATCCTTGACCTTTTCATACATTGATTTCTTCACAGATAGCCTATTCCACTATTAGCTCCAAGGATAGTCAAGGCTGTCACCTTGACTTCTGTAAACCTGAGAAAAAGTCACAGCTACTAAGCCTCCAAGGAATTTTAATATAGGACACTAGAGAAATACCAGGAAGACACAATACCATACCATTCTACTACCCAACATGGCTGGAATAAAATTATTACTGTTAGAAGTTATCATGCAGATTTGAAAAACTGGTTTACTTTTAACTGGTGCTTATGTTTGCTTTTCATCTTAAATAAATTTTCATACAGTCTATAGCTATAAAAATGGACCCGTATTCTACAGAATTTAACTATTTTTCAAATGTACTGATTTTAATTGACTTTCGGGCCTCAGAAAAAGGGGGTGTGTAAAGTACAAAGCACTGCATTATAAACAAATTTCAAAGACTGCAATTGAACAGAGTTAGATGCTAACTGTCATGCTGATTCTTGTAAACTATGAAGATTCAATGTTGTTATGTAAGCCTAGTGAATTTCAGCGTCATCTTTTTTTTTTTTTCTTTTTTTTTTTTTTTTTTTTTTTTTTTTTTTTTTTTTTTTTTTTTTTTTTTTTTTTCTGTCTTTGTCTTTTTTGAGACAGTGTCTTGCTATGCAGTTCAGGCTGGCCTTGAGCTCACTTTTGTAGCCCAGGCTGGTCTCGAACTCGCACTGATCCTCCTGCCTCAGCCTCCCGAGGGCTGGGATTACAGGCGTGCGCCACCACGCCCGGCTTCAGCGTCATCTTTAAAACAGACCAATGAGGAAGGGCACAGAGGAAAGGTAAGTGTTATCTAGGATGGTGTTTACATAACGTGGTTGTAAGGCAGTCATGACAAGTGACAGTGATGTGGCTTATGTAACTGCAGGTGGTGATGGTGACAAAAACATGGTAGGAGACACAGCTTTGCAACGCCATAATCTGGTACCCTTATAACTCTCTTCTCTGAATCAAGTGTAAGCACCCTCTTTCTCTCCATCCTCTGTCATATGTTGTCAGATAATCCTTGTTAAGTAAGTAACTATTGCTCCCAAAGAATATTTGTATTTTAGCACAGGTATTCTTGGTGTCATATGTAGGCTTAATGGATTGAATGAAAATAGAAACTAAGGTGATATTCGTGTGCCTCTCTGTCTGTGTTTCCTTAATGACTTGTTCCCTTTCCTCCAGCATCATCTCACTGGTTCTATTAATTCATCTTTGCTGAATACCCAAGTATCAGAGTGAAGTGTGTTGTTTCCCATAATTTTATTGTCAGACTTGTTGGTCTTCTTCAACCACGCAAGCTAGAGGAATTTGTGTAGCTGCCATCAAACTGGAATATCGTGGGGCTGAATACCCTGAAAGACATTGTTTAAGTACCTGGTGCTTTAACTGAGAAGGGTGGAACGGATGAAAATTGTCTAAGATGTCTAGAATTCTCTGTCTCTCGCTAGTTGAATCTTGCTGTTTTCCATAGAATAGTTGGGTCCTGCGAGGACATACATGCAAGCTGTATATATTCAGAAATCACACACCATCCCTTCTGTCATTTCCTTTTAAAAAAAAATTAATTAGTATCTATTAATTTTATAAAATACTGCGCTTCAAGGAGTATGGCATAGTTTGACCCAGTGGTGACCATTATCTTCTTTTACCCAACCTCTTCCTTTCCTATTATCCTCTTCTCTTCTAGTAATAGTTTTCCTCCTACGTACAATCATGTCACCTTTTACAGATTCAAAATGTTTGGGAGACCATGAGAAGCTTGTCTTTGTCAGTCTGGCATGTTTCACTCAAGGTAGAGATCTGTTCTATCTATTTTTCTGCACATGACTTGAGTGTTTTTCTCTTGATGGCTGCATAGTACTCTGCTGTATATCTATACCACATTTTCTTTATTCCATCTTCTGAGGATTAATTGGCAGCCATACTTGTAATCTAACATTGCGTCCACCTTTCTACTTTCTACTTTCTTCTTGTGTCTTTCAGTTATTTCCTTTGTCTTTCTTCTCAAGGTCAGTGGAATCACTAGTTTCTTAGCTTTGGGGCTGAATGGAAGTCATCGATGTCTTTCATGCAGTCTATTTAGTAAAAAGATTTTTTAGCAGCACGCATCCACGTGCAGGCTGGGGATACTGGTTCCTAGACACATGGCACTGTGGCTCTCACTGAGCCTCAAGAGTGAGGCTCACGTCCTCACATAAGCCTCTTATGTGAGCCTTTTCATTTGTAAATTAAATGGAGGAAGGGACCTAAGATGAACTTTGTTTTGTTACTGTTTGTGCCTTGTGATTAACTGAAACTCAATGGACATTCAATAAAGGTAACCTTTTATTTCCCGTGCTTCTACCCCTCTCTGATTTTTCTAACCCATTACCTTTTCCTAAAAGAAACTTCAGTTGTTTGATGCTGTTGTTGTTGCTGTTGCTGCTGCTGTTTGCCTTTACTTCCTGGACACTGCCTGTAACAATCAAACATGTTTTTCCTAAGCTTACTGACGATAACGTCCAAGACTGCTTCAGGATTCACTGTCCATTTTTTTTAAGTTATCACTGCATATGAAATGATGTATTTATTAATTACCTAATTTAATCCACTTTACCATATTATATTTTAAAATATCCCAATACATATGATCATTATTTATCAAATAAAAGCAAAGAGAACAGACTTTAAAATCTCCTGAAGTGTGTGTCACCTACAGGTAAGCTACTACAGTTTTGTGTGCCAAAAATGTAACTCTTGTTGCTTTAGTTTTCAAAAGATGTGTGCTGGGTGGATTCTAGGGAGAGAGTTGACTTTGCTTCTCTTTCTCAGCTCCAGGGATGGCCAGTCCTCCTCCTTCTCTGTCTTCTCATTTGCAGTGTAGCCAGCCAGGTGCTGTGTTAATAGCTACTGTTCACTCATGGTGCCAGCACTGCAATCGTCCTGGTGGTTCTGATACCGTTGCTATCCCTCAGCTTTAGCTAATGTTTTCCTCTGTCCAATGAATCTACTTACCAACTATTAGATCCATATATACCCCTCATCCTATGGGCGCGTTGTCTAGGGCTTCTAGCATTTAATGCTATTTCCAACTTTATGTTTTAATCTTATATGTTTCTAGTTCTTTTCATCACTTGTATGCTTCATGATGGTTCTTTTTTGGGCGGAGGGTACATATAGGGGGAACTTTAAACCATTTGTTTCTCCAAGTATTTTCTACAAATTTCACTCACTCTAGGCAGAACTAAACCTTTCACAACATTTTAGTCGCCTCAAGTTGAACTGAATCCTTTCCTCAGATAACAAAAGGGATCTGAAAAGTTTGCTTTTACCACCACAGCGTCCATGAAACATTCTAGAGTTCCTCAATGCCTTGATAAATTCTGTGGAAATAGAAAGAGAAAGTAATAGCTGTGATGAGGGACAATTGAGCGATTGTAATTTTTGAAAGGACGAAATTGAAGAAAACACATTCTCTTTCTTGATGCCTACATTATTCTGTGTGATTAGAATTTACATAAAAGAGATTCCTAATCAATATGTGACTAAGCATGGAAATAAAACAGTGAACTGGAGAATTTCTTTCTATCATATTGTAATATTTGCTATAGTTAGGACGTTCAGGGAAATTTTTTTTGTCTTTAGCGTGTGTTGCTAGATATTTTGCTTACTTATGTCCTTGATTATTATTATCAGAACTGTGTCCTTTACAAATTAAAACACTAGGGCCCAGTGGAATGGCTCAGTGGTCTAAAGCGCCTGCTTGGGAAAGCTTGGGTGGATTCAGGGACCGTGGTTCAATCCCCGGCACCACATGCTGCGCCAGCCCTGCCCTCGGGGTGGGCTGAGCCAGCCATAAAAATGAGTGAATAAACAAATAAAGGCTCTGAAACAAGAAAAAAATAAATAAAATAAAAATTCTTTAAAAAGAAAAGAACTTAAAACACTAAAGGGCAGATCATACCAATTTATTGAGATGTGTAGCTAAACACATGTTGGGTAGTCTTTCTGCCTCTAAAATCCTTCTTTAACACATACTTCCGTCTGAATCCAAAAGTAAAATCTAAACGTTAGCTTCCTCTGCTAGATTTCGCTAATATTTCTTCTTTGTTAGGTGAAATTCTGTATCATTTGTAATTTTTTTTTCTGTTTTAATACTATTTTGTACTTTGTTTAAAAAAATTAAAAAGAGTTAAAATTAAATTCTCTGGCATGTCATGAACAAATTTAACTTAATATTTATCTTCCCTGGCATTTACCACACCTTAGATTCATTACCCATAATATTTATAATAGTTTGCCCAAACCATTTTGTATGTTAAGACATTTTGGTTCAAGTTCTCTAAGATATTCAGAGTTGCAGCCAAAGCCTCTTTCCTCAGCCTGAATGAGAGACTGATTTCTCCATAGGTATTTTGTTGCTGTTGTTACTGTACTCTTTAAGCTTCTTCCTTGAGTTCCACAAACACTTCCACTCAGTGTTCACGTCTTCAAGAAAGAGAGCGTCCTCAGAAAGGTAGAACTTGTTTGTAGTACCACAGGGCTCCTCAAATCTTTCCTATACCCAACTGAATCATAACAAGACTTCATCAATTCCCAACAACCTTTTGTAAAACTGTCATGACAGTCATTTGTTTTGACATTTAAATTGAATTAAGGTAAATTTAATTTTGGGAGCATCAGAACTGTCTTGAGATTAATGTTTTCTAGTGTATTATAAGATTTGGAATAATATTTCCAGATAACATAGGAAATAAGAAAGACAGTCCTTTTCGATCTTAACCAGTAATAGGATGATGTTAGTTTTTGCCTTAGTCCTGTCTAGCACAAGCTTCAAAGAGTCATCCATAGTTTTTTTAGACAACTTTTAGTAAGAAAAACTCTTGTCATTATTTCATAATTTGTTCAGTGATGGAAAAGCTCCTGCAGGCAAAACATAATTATATATCATGATGAGCTCAAATTCCCTCAAATTTTTGTTGTATTCTATTTTATAATGACACGTTCTCTACAGAAGAGGAAAAGTTCAAAATGACCATCAGTGAATCTCTCTCAGGAAGAACAGAAATCTCCACCAGCTGATGCCAAATGACAATCAACATATCAAATGTAGCTTATTTTTTACAATACAGTATAATACTTCTTTAAAAAGTCAAAATTCATACCTCTTCTTGTTTTCTAATATTGTAGGGAATTTTGTTAGTTTTATCATAGTCCAAGTTTCTGGTTATTGATGTTGGTTGTTATAGTTTGTATATAAGTGTCCCCTAAAGCTCCATGCAGTCATAGGATGGCTTCTGGAGTTGCGGATTGATTATTGTGGGTGTGAGTCCTGCACCTGCCCTGGAGCAAGTAATCTGCATCACAGTGTGAGGAGGGGAGAGAGGCTTGCTAGCTGCCAGAGCTGCTGCCCCTCCCTTCGCTCTTTGAAGCCACTGAGAACTGCTGTCCTCTGCCAAGTGCCACTCTGCCTTGGAGCCAGCTGAGTATGCACTGCAACCTCCACTAACTGTGAGCTTAAATAAACCTTTCCTTCCTTCATTTTGGGTGTTCAGAATTGAGATGTTGATAAATGTAACAGCTACACACTGAGCATTATTTTTATTCTTTTTATTTCTTTCACATAGAGTTTTAGAAGAATGTAGACTCTAAGATGTGTCTTTTGTGACAGAACCAAGTCTAATTTGAATACGATTTAATACTCAGGCTTAGAAATGTTATACTTGTAAAAGTTAATTTTTATAACTGCCGTATTAGACTATTTAGTGAAGAAGAATATGTATCTAGCTATTAGTACTTATGCTATCCATTTTTTAACCATATTAGATTTTTTTTTCAACATGTAGTCCACCTGTGTAAACTGAATTTCTGACAAAAGGCTTCAGACCTGCTGCTTCTTTCAATACTATATATATATAGTATTTTAAGGAAAGGTCTACAGCATGTTCAGGGTTTCGCTACTAGATCATACTCATAGTGATCTGCCTGTTCTACAGCCTCACAAGAGCTGTGATTCCAGGAATGCACCACTATGCCCAGTCTCAATTGCCATTTCAACATGTCTCAGGGTTGGGGCCAGCCTGGCAGGCCCAGGGATCAAACCCCTTGGTCCCTGCATCTGCTTGCAAGTGCTTTAATCTGCTGAGCTATTTGGCCAGCCTTCCTAAAATTTAGATTTAACTACCTATATACTGAAGCCCATGCTAAAGATCTGTTGAAAATGCACTGTGTGTCAATAGGCAAAGTAATCATCATAAAATACTGATAGGTCTAGAGTTTTAATTATCCATGTGATTGAAGTCCATCCTTCTTGAGTTACCTGTGAGGTATTCAAGGTTTTTTGGCTCTGGGAAATTCAACCTCAGAGCTTCAGTTTGGAGAGGTGTCACTGGCTCCGGCCCTTGTGCAAAAGTCCATTACTGTAATGAGGATCATGATGCTGAGTGCATGGAACAGATAGGTAAGTAGGTAGGTAGGTAGGTAGGTAGGTAGGTAGGTAGGTAGATAGATAGATAGATAGATAGATAGATAGATAGATAGATAGATAGATAGATGTAATCTCATTTCATCAAGTGTTTTCTACATGATGGCAACATTCAACTAAACTGAGAAAACTGGAGTGAACAGAAGAAATGTGTAATCCTAAGGCAAAACGGTGTGGGTTGCTTCTTCTTGGGTGGTTATTATGACACCTCTTGGATTTTTATCACTTATTTGTGTGAATGCATGCCACAACTCTTATCAGATGATTGGTGATCACCAAAAGAAAATTATCATACCTTTGACATAGTTACAGTATTTTTTCTTAGAGAGACGCATAAATTCAAGAAATCTGGCACATCACTCATCAAAATCTCATTTCCATAATGTTTTGATTGTTTTCTGCCAGGATTACTAAAAAGCACAGATTTTATAAAAAATATCTAAGTATCCCATTGGCTTTTTCTCTTGTTAACCTTTGGATGTTTGTTTTCTGATTGTAAAGTTGATACAATTTAACTGTAAATATAGGAAGAAATTTTTAAAATTCAAAATAACTGATGATTAGACTTACACTGATTTACAACCACAAACTTTGATATCTTTCAGTATGTTTTAAAATTTTTCAAACAAAACAAAACTAGAAGAGAAATTAAAATGATTTCATTGCATTTGTTCAATGGAACAATTAACATTTACAATGGTTAAATATAAATTTGACAAATATCTTTTTTTCTGGCACTGAGGATTGAACTCAGGACCTTGAGCTTCAGCCAAGCACTTGTACCACTGTACTGTATCCCCAACCCAATACTCCTTGAAAATAGTTTTAATTAGATATATTTTTTAAGTTATGTGAAGAAGTTTCATTGTTTTGAATGACTATCTAAACAAAGCCTGACCTTCACACTTAGAATCTATTCCCATCTGGAATATGTTATAACTATTAATCCTTCAAAATTTTGAAAGCTTGATGCTATTTTTTCTTGGTCTTTTTCTTATTTCCCAATGCCTTCAGCTTGGATTACTGACTTTTTAAAATCATAGACACTTCTGCTTCTCATTTTCAAAGGAGAATGACCAGCTCTTGTATTATAGGTAGCAAGTTTTTTTTTTTTAAATTTCTAATTCCATCTAAGTCAATAAGCGGTCTTTTATTCAAAAGAAAGCCCATGAAAGCCCCCACATTTAATTCTAATGCAATTTTTCTTTTCTCTTTTTAATTCAAATCTAGCATAAACACTCATTCCAGGGGCTGGCGAGATGGCTCAAAGGTCTGAAGCACTTGCTTAGGCAAGCTTAGGCAGCCTCAGGGACTACGGTTTGATCCCCAGCACCACATGCTACGCCAGCCCCATCCCCAAGGCAGGCTGAGCTAGCCATAACATAAAGTTTGTTTGGTTTTTTTTTTTTTTTTTTTTTTTTTGGTTTTCGGTTTTTGGTTTAAAAAAAAAGAGAGAGAGAGAGAGATTTGTTCCAAACTTCCCCTCCTCATAAGTTGCATAAATTCTTCTTGTGGAACAATCAATATTAATAAAATGATTACATAGACCCACCCACAGTCTGTCATCCTGAGCAGCCTGAAGCCTGAGAAAGAGCCCGGTGAGGACTCCAGGACAATCCTTCTGGCCACAGCATCAGCTCTGGAGGAAGAGGTATTGCCAGGAAGGTGCTTATACCACTGAGCTATCTCCCTGGCCATGTTTTCTTATTTTTCTTCTCTTTAAATGAACTGAATAAAAAAAAATTAAAAGAATTAAAAATAAAAAATAGATAAATGAACTGAAGTCCTTCAATAGCTATTTGCTTTAAAAAAAAAAGTATATGCTTACCAGAGATTATAAACCCCACCCCCTTGGGATTAGGATTTCAACAAATTCCAACTACCAAGCATTCAAAAGGAAAACAGATCCTTTCTGCAGCTGATGCTCTCATTGCCGTTGGATGCTAATGTTTCTGGAAGAACCTTGAATGCCCATGGACTTTCAAACCCTGCTGCTCATCATCCTCAGTCCTCTTCAGACCACTTCAGCCCTGGAATTGCCAGGGAGCTGGATGTGCAGTAGTACATGTACCCAGAAGTATGTGTACCCTTCTGATGCCACTCTTGCGTAGGACTCCATTGGGGTGTCAAATGTTGACAAAGTGAGGACTGACTTTCTCCCTGAAACCATGGCTAAAAAGGTCAAGGCACTGGCTTTATGGTCCTGCTCATGGAAGCCAATTTGTGATGCAATGTGGAAGGCTCACAGCACAACTTGATTCATCGGATATGTTCACGAAATCTCATCTGAATTTCCATAGCCATAAAATATTCCTGGTATCTTTCCCATTACTTCTGTTATTCTCTGCAATAGACTCTCTCATTGCTTAGATTGTGATGTATAATTGTACATTGTGGAGAAACACAAAGTGTACATAAGGTTCCAAAGTCTCAGTACTGTTTTAAACATAAGCCTGGGAACATGGGAAATACCAAAGGTAAAGTGATACTATTTATTTGCCTACCTGGAGAAAAAAAAAAAAAAAACAGATTATGTAGATAAAAATATGACTAACGTACTGTGGCTTCAGGTAGTAACTCAGTTGTTTATATCTCTGTACCCAGTTATTAGTAGCAAGATTTTTAAACACTTTTACTATCTGTCCTTCATGCCAGAGCTTCTGTGAAGCTAAAATACCCACTGCAACTCTTCTCTCACATGTACACTTTGCTGAGTTTGACATAGTTAGAGTTAGCATCACTCTTCAGAGTCATGTTATTGTTTGCCTATTTGATAATTTCTCATTTTTTTTCACAACCGAACTTTTTAATTACATCAACCTTAATTCTGAAGTCCATTTTGTAAAATAGATACAAGGTGGCATTACCCTTGAACTTTGGTTATTGACCTAGAAAATATCCCTAGTGGCTCTTTGTCTCATTATCATATTTCCATCCCTATGATACCATCTGTAAACCTGGGAAACTAAATATCCAAACACAAAAACCACTCAGCAACTAAATATTTAATAGTAGTAGAACTATTATATTCTAATATCAGAGATGTTAGAATGTGTTTTTCAATATTTTCTTATAGATGTGTTCATGTGTAGATAGATTAGACAAATAAGACAGGTGATAGGTAGATGATAGATAAGATAGATATAGATCATTATGATGACGTGAATTCACTTCTAGAGGAAATAAATGGAAATAAAAAAGGCTATACCCAGGCTGGGGAGAAAGCTCAGTGGCATGAGCACCTGCCTGGCAAATATAAGAACTGGGATTCGATCCCTGGTACTGCCTGCCATGCTAGCCCCAGAGCCCCGGGTATATTTTCCCTGCCCAAAACAGGGCGAGGTGGTGCATGCCTGTGATCTCAGCACTGGGGAGGCTGTGACAGGAGGATCACTATGAGTCTGAACCACAAAACAAGACCCTGTATTAAATAATAAAAATTAAGTAAATAAATAATAAGACTATATTCGTATCTGTTTAAGCATTATCCGTCAGGCTTCTTCAGACAAACACTAAACGGTAGATAGATGGATAGTAAATACACAGGTGTACGTACACATATAGGCAGAGCCATAGTTAGATACCTTGTTAAAGCTACAGAGGTGTAGACATGTGTCAGCATAAATTTACTTAAACGTGTTGGCATATGTAATTGCATGGTGTCCTGGTTCATACACTGTGTCAACTTGAGAAGTTTAGAAGTTTCAGTGACTCAGCAGAGAGCTATGGTTCTTATTTACAAATATCTTCATCTTGTTCAAGAGGAGGGCATGGACAATGTGTGAGTTCCGCACTCCCATCCCAGGGTAGCCTGCTTATAATGTAAGGAAGGAAGAGAGGCTTGCTAGAAGCCCCAGCTGCTGCCCCGTCTTTGCTCTTTGCTATTTTCCGCAGTGAGGAATGGCTGCCTTCTGCCATGTGCCACTCTGCCTTTGAGCGAGTGGAGTGTTTCTGTTATTAAGAAATATCTTTGAAGTTATGCATTCTACCGTAAAATCTTGTATGTTTTCAGAGAGGGGACATTAGATATTGTCTTAGTGACTCTTCTCTCATTGCTGGGACAAATACCCAACACGCAAAATGAAGGAAGGAAAGGTTTACTTAGCTCACAGTTACTGGGGGTTTCAGTCCAGACTCGGGTAGCTCCAAGGCAGACAGGCACATGGCACAGAGCAGCAGTTCACAGCAACAATAGCAAGAAAACAACAATAGCAGCAGAGATAACAGAGAAAGAAGTCTGTCTCTCTGTCTCTATTATGTTATGTTCAGGCTCTCTGCCTCAGATCACATCCATAATCCCAGCAGTACTCAGACCCATAATCCCATCCTTAGACTATCCATAATCCCAGTGGATCATGAGTTAATCTCAAACTCTAGAAGTCCTCGCCTCATGACTGCATGAGGCTTTGAGGTGACAACTGGACACAACCATAACAGATATCTTACACTAGGCACAAAAATCTAGAATCCCAGTAATATAAGCATTCTAACTTGAAAATCATAACAAGTATCTCTAACTTAAGCTAATTAGGGCCTATGTTGTCTTTCTACTATCTTTGTTAAAAAAAAACATAAAACAAAACATTAAAATTTCAGTCTCATCATCAAACTAGTATGTAAGAGGCATGAGGAATTTCTCACCACAGAGCAGATGAAGGAAGCCAAGATAGCCCAGGACCCAGGAACCGGGCCAACAATACCCTGAACTCTCCTCATTATCATCCCCTGATTTAGATACTCAAAATCAGTACTAACCAAAAGTGAAGCTGCGTGAGTTTGATTTGTCTTTTTTTTCTGTGTGTATATGTTTCACTCAAAGTATTTACCTCAAGATGTCAATAAAATAAATAAATTAAAAATGATAAATGGACTGTAGAAACATGTATGAATTTGTAAAATATGAAGTTCATGCCTAGGCAAGGTAGTCTTGAAGATTTCTCTTAGATATGGACTTCAAAACGCAAGAGCTAAAAATAATGATGGTAACAAGTGGTTTACAAACAATGCACCTAGCTGAACTCCCAGTCATCCAGCCAGCCAATACACAAGGCCATACAAAATACATAACAGGGAATAGTTTTCTTAATTTTCACTAATTTAAAAAATTGAAATACCCATCATTTTTTTCATCTCATATTTATTTATTTTCCTACTTACGTACTTACTTACTTATTTGGTACATGGTCACACTACAGAGCTTCTGACTTGTGATCCACCTGTCTCAGCCTCCCCAGCACTGGAATTGCAGGCCTGATTTCGGTGGTTGGCACAACATGCCCAGGGTTCCATAGCTTGAACAGCATAAAGTATGGGGGTGGAATCCAGATCTTAGCACTTGCCAGATAGGTGCTTAGACCACCAAGCTATCACCCCACTATTGACCAGGTTCCATTTTAAATATTAATGATCCAGTAATGAGCCATATGTGTCACATGAAATATATGGGAAATAAAAAGTATACACATTTGCATGATAGACATCTCAATATCTTTTGTGATAAATTTTATGATACATAAGAGTAAGGTATTTTCATTAGGTCATTTCATTGTAATCATTTTATGGTAAGTGAAAGGACACACTTTGAGGAAGAACCTTTTCAATGAACAAGATCATTGGACGGGCTAGCATCAGTGAACATACATAATCATCTCCAGGCTTTTATGACACTTGAGTTTTCAAGTACTGATTGCAATTAAAAAGACCACAGTCCGCTTACCTCCAAACCAGTAAAACAAACAAACACCTGGACACAATCTGAAAACAAGTGGTAACTATTGTAAAGTCACTACAGATTCTCAGGAAGCTACAAGGACAATACAGAGCAGCCTGGTTGGTACTCATCACTCTGTTTTTTTCAGCATTAAGACTTGGTTATGGTGCGCTGCCCATAAAACTAAGAAACCCACATGGAAAATGTGTGCATGAAGATTTTTCCAATTCTGTGTGTCCATATGTATAACCGGCAACATAATGAAGATACACAGCTATCCCTTCCCTACAAAGATCTTTCTGTCACCCTCCTACAGTCACATTCCCATATCTCTGTAACACCAACTACCACGAATCCATTCTCCCAACACTTAGAAACTATTAGAGAATGTTTTATAAGTGAACAACATAACACGCAGCCTTTAGCTATTAGTTCTTTACTGAACATAATGCTCAGAGATCCAAGTTCCCATCTGTAAAATTTGCCCTCCACACACACACTGTATCTTATGTTATATATATGCCAGCTTCTTTAATTATTCACGCATTGAAGGACATTTTTGTCTATTTCCAAATTTTGGAAATCTGCTGTGAACAACTACATACAGGTTTCATACAGGTTTTGTGAGGCTTTTTTATTTCTCAGGATAATTACCCAAGATCATAATTGCTGGCTTATTTGTTAAGTATATGATTAGGATTTTTTTTTTTCTTTAACAAATTGCTGAACTATTTTCTAGAGTAACTAGATCGCCTTACAGTAGAAATGTATGAGAAATCCAGTTTCTCTGCACGCTCATTTTATGTTGTAGCTGCTTTTATCATAGCTATTATTGTAGATATATATCCATAGCTCAGAATAGTCTCTGTTTTCATGGTCTGAATGACTAGTGACTCTTAGCATCTTCTCATGGAAGTATCTCCTATTCTTACTATGCTTTGGTGACTTGTCTCAACTCCTTTCATTTATTTTCTGATTGGATTGTTTAGCTTCTTAACACTGAGTGCTAAGAATTCTTCATACATTCTAGACATAAATTTTTGTCAGATGAGTGGTTTAGTACTGTTTGTTTCTCAGTTTTAAATTTATTACAAATTTCATAGTGCCAAGAGGGCTGGGAGATAACTCAGTGGAATAAGTGCTTGCTTGGCAAGTGCAAGGTCCTGAGTTCAATCTCTGGTACCACCAAAAAAAAAAAAAAAAAGGAGGTGCCAAGCTTAAACATCTTGTTAAAAATTATATACTTCAACAATTGCTTTTAACCTAAACCAACAGAAATTTTTGTTTGCAATTGCCAGTACATGATAGCAAAACAAAAGCTAACTGAATATAGTTGGATTTATAATTGTTTTTAATTTCTACAGACAACAATTCCTTATTTCCTATATTCACTTTGTTTCGTACAGTCTGCTTCTGCTCACCCAAAAATCAAAGATTAGTAGGCTTGATGATACCTTCAGAGTGGCAAGATTCATCACAGACTATTTCCATGGAATATATGGAAAATCACAAGAGGCACAATTCATAAAGATCTATTAAATTATTTTTGATGATCATTTCCAGTCGAATTATTCAAGATTAGAAGTTTAAGAATGCAAAACATGTAAATTCATGACTTTTCTTAACTAACTTAACCCAGTTATTTATTAATTCAGAAGGACTATTTACTTCAAAATAGATCCAGCCTGTTTTTCATTCCCTGCATTTTTTGTTTGTTTGTTTGACAAAATTTATTGGTTATTTTATTTATTTATTTATTTATTTATTTATTTATTTATGGTACTGGGGATCAAACTCATGGCCTTGCCCTTGCCAGGCAGGCACTTATGCCTCTGAGCTATGTCCCCAGCCCTTATTGGTTATTTTAGTAAAGACATTCAACTCAGTGATTTGTCTTGCCTCATCTTGACCTTACGTTAGTATTTCGTTTGAGTCAAGAAAAGAGCATCTAGAACAAGAATGTTATTTTAACAAACTAACAAATGGACAAAAATGAGTAACTTTGCCTATATAAAAGTAAATTAAAGTTAAATTCATGCATCGTGATATAATTAAATCATGTAAGAACTAGTAGTTCTAGGGCCAGCCTGATAGCTCAGTAGATTGAAATGCCTGCTTGGGCTGAGCACAATAGCCTGGGTTTGATCCCTGGTATGCAGTGCTGGCCCTGCCCCTGGCTGTGCTGAGATAGCAATTGAGACTGTGAGAGGTGGCACGAGCCTATAATCCCAGCACTTTGGGAGTCTGAAAACAGGAGAATCACTACAAGTCCGATCTTCGTAGTGAGACCCTGTAGACCCTATAGATCCTGTCCTCAATACAGAAAGAAAGAAAGAAAAAAACTAGTAGTGCCATATACATTTTCATTGTTTCACCTGAGGCTTAATCTAAATTTTAATGTAAAAGAACAATTTATCAGGTATATGTATGCATGGGTTTCTTCCCTGGAGCTACTACCCATTAAAAAGGATCAACAATTTTCCCGAACTTCTCATCACATATACTCTGAAATCTGTGTATTGTAAGCTGTTGGTTTTGTATTTTTATACTGTATATGGACTTTCTAATGTGGCAGTTAAACACATCTCTAAAAGCATAGTCATAGACAAAAAAAAAATGTTGCAGTTATTCCCTTCAGAACTCCTGTAACTTAGATTTGGAGGCAGCATCAGACTATTTTGTTGGGGGTAGGCTCTACAATATTTTTCTTTCAGGTCTTGTCATTTCTGTGTGTCAGTAATTTCTGTGTTCCCCTGAGGGACAGCCACAATTCAGACAATGGTTCTCACTAATCCAATCACTGCTTAACACTGATGGGCCCTGAGAGGAGTGGGTGAGCAGCATACCAGAGGCCGAGGACTCTTGGGCCAAAGCTGGTGCCAAGAAACACTGGGGATATGGGTAGAGGACATGGGTTAAACTGGATGTACAGAAAGATCCGTGCCAATTCCACGTCAAGTGCACCACAGGATAAAGCCCAGTGGCTTTTAATAGTTTTGAGTCAAGCAGCAGGCCTCACGTTATACTCCCCCCTCAGGGCTGGCCCTGAAACACAGACTGCTCTTAATATGAGAATTCAATCTTTGTCAAAGTGTCTTCAGCTGAAGGAATTCCAAAGCACGCTGAGCACTGTGGGAAGGGAGTGCTGGCCAGGCCCACTCCCGGCAGCTGCAGACCTAAGTCCTGTAACTCGGGGAAGCATACCCGTGGCACCTGCTGGAACTCGGGAAGAGTCTCATTCTTCATTTCCCGCCATAAAAATAGGGTTTAATCACTGAATATTAACTACTTAATGTACAAAACCTTTATAAAGTTTATGTCTATTAAAACTTCATATTGAATAAACTCAATGATAAATTTTATTTTAATTAGATAAGACAGTACTGTACTGTCTATATATTTATTTTCCCTTAAGACTTTTTTATACTCAGGATCTGTGGTGGTTCCTTTGTTAATGATGTTTAGGATTATTTTATATAATAGGAGGTGAGTGAAGGGGGAAAAAAGAAAGTGTAAAACAAAAGCAAAATATAAATTCACTACAATGTTAGATTATCTTTCAAAGATTGCATTATAAAATACTCATTTCTTATTTCATGCCCTTTGTGTTTCTAGAGTTTGCAAAATGTAAATGTATTTACTATTCAAAGAATGAATGTGTGTAAACTGCATAATTATAACTCAGTTTATAAAGTATAAATGCAATAAAAATTTAGAAAGATATGCATGAGATTTGATATTGAAGGCAATCAAGCATTCTTTATTTTACATTTTTTGATGTTTTCTCAAATTTTCCATAATAAGTTCATATTACCACTATTTTCTACTTTTAAAACATTTTGGTCCTTTATAAAGTATCAAAACTGCATCTCATTAAATATGATTATACTTTTAGCTACTGCTCCTCTGTTTATAGTCAGAGTGGATTGCTTTTATTGCTTGCAAAATGGAAAGTTGATGTAGTTAAAGGAATGGAAGTTACTATTTACTAAAATGACTTCTTTAAAAATCTGCTTAAAGATTGATAAGTGGAGCCCATACTTTCTTTAAATCTTATATAAGTATGGTACATTGTTTCAATGGACTTCTCTGTTCAGTTTACTAATGTTTTATTTTATATCTTTACATCTATATTCATAGGCAGAGGTGTTCTATGTAATATCCATCTAGTTCTCGTTTAGAGTATTAGAGATTTAAATATGGAATTTAGAAATTTGGGGGCTTTTTTAGTCTCTGAAGCTGTTAAAATACTCTGCCTTTAAAATTTGATAACATTCAACTTTAAAAGTTTAAAATGTAAAAAGGGCCGATGAGACAGCTCAATGGACTAAGTGCCTTTTAGGCAAGCACAGGGACTGGAGTTTGATCCCCAGCACTACATGCTGTGCCGTCCCCAACCCTGGGTGCATTGAGCCGGCCACTGAGACTGGACATGGTGGCACACACCCGTAATCACAGTGCTGCAGAGGCTGAAAACCAGAGGGTAACTATGAGTCCAAGCTGCATTGTGAGACCCTGTATAAAATACATTTTAAAAAAAATAAGTAAGTTTGAAAAGTGGCATGAAGGGCAGTAAGCAACAGAAGCAAGGATCTCTTTCTCTGTGTCTTCTACTGTTAGGGATTTATTTATGGCTTTTCTTAGGTTTTAGACCTATTTTGCTACGTGACTAGTCCTCTCAAAGTATTCATTTAATCTGAATGAGTATGCAAGTATCATTTTTCAAAAGTGAGCCTCATACTTCTTAAGACCTTCTAAAATGTATGATCTATGTATTTAACTAATATTAATATATTATCTCTATTTTTGTCCTTAAATATAATTGTCAGCTATTATTTATCGTCTCTTGGTTAGTTGACTACAGTTTCTAAAAGTTTCTTTCCATGTAACTCGGCGCACTCCCCCATAAGCTTCAGTTTTCTTTTATTGATTCTGTCTTATCAAATGATTGTGTTTATTTTGTGACGTGAAGAAAACTTCGGCATATATGACGTGAAGAAAACTTGGCAGTTCAAATACGTACCTTGTTTTAAGTCCTCGTTCTATGATACCTTATAAGACACATTTTCTTCTGATCCATCTTTGATTGCAGTCCCTGGGTTTAGCTACCAAGTGGGCCTAGAAACATCTCATTTGCAAAGTAGTATTCTTTCAGCCCGGCATGTGGCTTGAGGTAGTAACAAGGAACCTGCCTGGCTGTGGTAGAAGCAATGCTGACAGGAAACTTCTAAAGTTCCTGTGCAACCAAAGGGGAATTATTTCAGAACATAATGGATAGCAAGAAGAAAACTTAAGGTGGCTTGAAGGCCCTGAGGCCATGTATGTCAAATGGAAACCCCGCATGGGCATGCATTAATAATAAAAAGAGAGTATGCACTAACGTAAGGGGCAATAAAAAGCCATGTGCAGTGACCCAGATAGATTAGTCTGCTGAAAATGAAACCAATTTGGTGAATTTCAGAGAGATCCCTCCCTGTACATGTGCTTTCAAAAGTCTGCCTACAAGGTTGGATAACTGGCAACACCAGCCAGATCCCCATATTTGCTTTCACACCTAAAGTAGGACTGAATCAGTTGATGGCTCTGAGCTTTCTGAAATGGTGAGTAAAAGAAATTATAAGAAATTGATTTTTGTTTCATTATTTAATTGGCACTTATGGTTCAGTTAGTAATTTTCTTTTTCATATATAGCATGTTGCCTAAATGCATCTGAACTCCCAAATTAATTGCAAGGGATGGCCAGATAGCTCAGTGGATTAAAGTGCCTCCTTAGGCAGAGTGCAGTGGCCGGAGGTTTGATCCATGGGCCCTGCTGTGCCAGACTCGCCTCCAGGGCACACTGAGAGGATGATTGAGACTGGGCATAAGCATGGTGGCATATGCCTGTAATCCCAGCGCTTGGCAGGCAGAAAACAGGAGGATTACTACAAGTCCGATCTACATAGTGAGACAATGTAGACCCTGCAGACCTTGTACTAAACGCATAAAAGTAATAATAATGGTAGAGTAGATTATCTTCTGTTCTCTTCCATAGCAAACGAAGTTGTTTATTTGCCACCCCTACAAATTAAGGACATTTTCACCAAATGAGAAACAAACAGATACACAAATTTAAAATATAGTGAAACAACATGCATTCATTTCCAAAAATCTGTGACTTCATTTACAGTTTTTCTTAAGATCAAGAAGCGGAACTTTAAAAACTCAGAATAGCAATATAGTTTGAACCACTAGACGCAAGATTATTTTTCACCAGTAGACTTTTGTTCTTTGGAATATGTTTCAAATCATCTTCAGCACAAAATGAATTTCTGAGTGCTCCAAGTATGTGTGAGTGGAACAGATGCCCTGACAGATACCAGAGGCATATGTTCATTATCTACTACTCTAGGAGATGAGTTTAAACTGTGTCACTGTGCTTTTGAGTTTTCACATTTCTTACGTTTCTAACCATCTTTTACCCGAGGTAAATATCCATAGCTTTTATTGCAATTGCTTTTACTGAGGGATTTTCCTTAGCTAACTTGAGCCTGAATTCTCTACTTTAAGAATTAAATGGAAGGCCGGCGAGATGACTCAGTGGTCTAAAGCACCTGCTCAGGTAAGCTTAGGCAACTGCAGGGACTGCACTTCGATCCCATGCATCACATGCTGTGCCAGCCCCACCCCCAGGGCAGACTGAGCCAGCCATAATATATATATATATATATATATATATATATATATATATATATATATAT
>PVJA010034007.1:0-22821 GCA_004027025.1 Myocastor coypus | reverse complement strand
ACCTATATCTATTAATCTAAACTGATCCAATGATGAAAATATGTAATATAACCATTGTTAAATTTAAACAATAAAAGAATTGAAAAAAAAAAAAAGAAATATAAGTTTTCTAGAAGGGAAAGACTTATAGTTGAGGACCTTTACTGAAATAGCTTTCATTCACAATAATTCAAAACAAAACATAATAATAAGCAACCAACAATAGGACAATTGAATCATGTTATATTCATATGAAAGAAAATTTAGAATCTTATCTCCATGGGATAGCAAGCAATTACATGGGAAAATGTATCACAATAAATGAAAAAAGGGTATAAACTTATACACATAGGAAATTTGTATCTTCCAGATCTACAAATCACACATAAAATATATTTTATAGCAAGAGTTACAGAAAATAATACCAAAATGTTCTAGCAGTTATCTCCATGTGGTAAAATTAGGACTTATTTTTTTCTTATACTGTGCAGGTTTTGTTTTTTTCAATGAACACTTATCACTTTCAGGAGGCTCTATTTCAAACTACAAGACCCTGACCCTTGATCCTCCAGCCCGGGAGGCCACAGGGAGGCACCAAGGTGCAGCCTGATGATGCTCTGCTATCCTGCGCTTCCCACCAAAAAGACCCCTTACTGAGTCTCTGAACTTGGTAGGGGAAACCTCAGGCTGCGGGACTGAAAACCAAAATGTGTGTCATTTTGACCCTTCTGAAACTAAACCAAGAAAATCTTGTATTTAAACTCCCTCATAAAGGTGAGCTGGGCACATTTATCCATTAAATACCACCCTGCAGACATTGCTGGGGACCAGCAGGAAGGAGGCCTTCCTGACCGCTGGAGAAGCTTGACTCTCTCCATCCATCAGGTTCATGGAGAGTGGCACAGTCCTTACATGTGACAGCAATGTGGAAGCCACTTCATCTGGCTGGGCTTTGTGCTCTCGGTGAGGGGGCTTTGTTTTGAGTGTCAGAACTTTGCCACAGGTCCAGCTTTGCCTGTTCTATCTTAACCTGTGTAGTCAGGACACTTAGGAGAGAAGAATTCCCGACGGGGGACACAGAACCCACTCCTGCCCATTCCTGGCCTCTGCTGCTCAGGTCCTCTGCTTGCCCACACTGTCAAGAGGCCCCAGCTCACAGTCACCCAACTCTCCTGGGCACCTGGCACGGAGCACAGGTCTCTGCACATCACCCCACACAGGCAGCCAACTACCAGCCCAGACTCACTGCCCACTTTCCCTTGGCTGTCGGGCCTCAAATCAGGCGTGTACAGGCAGCACCAGTTCCTCTTTCTTACTCTCCTTTTCATCCTCCACAGAGCCACACAGGGGCTCCCTCTGGCCACAGCTGACTCACGGTGTCCCCGTCTCCCCCTTTCTCTCCCCTCTCGGTTGCAGATCAAAAGGCTTCTCAACATTTCTTCAGAGTCATTCTGAGTTGGACTTTCCTGTTTTCCACTTACAGAATGCTTCCTGAATTAGACTCCCAGACAGTCTCCAGAACAAACATCCAGAAAGGTGTCCACACCCTGCTTCATTCAGGCCCTAATGTGGCTTTTCTAACAGCTGAGTTTCTTCAGTCTTCACCCTATTCTCTCCCTCACTCCCATACCCTAGAACAGGCCAGAGGAACACAGAGCCCTTGTCTTCATCTCCAAATGTCAGTGGGCCTCCAAACCCGGTCCTCAGTACACTCACACAACCTGAGGAAGACGGTGGCCACTTTGCATACATACATGTGGCTGGTGGCTTTGGCTTTGATTGGTGCGAGGTAAGGATGTGTGTGCATGTGTGCTTTTTAAAGACAAGATATAGCAACCAGGGTGGTAATACGCAAGCAGACACAAATTAATATGTCTTAAGGCAAGGTAAGTGATCCAAATGCACTATTTAGTTGTTCCACAGTTTAAAACAAAATATTTTAGTTTTCTATGTTGGCTTCTGCATCAACAAGTCAAACAATGTCTTAACCAATGACTGGTAGTTTCCAAAAGGTTCCCAGAGAACAAAGTTGAAATGAACTTATTTTGCAAAACAGTAAATAAATATCTTCTAAATAAAGAGAATCAAAAGCAGCTACAACATGAAATCACAGGGCTGGCATGCAGGGTAGCCTGTTGTTCAGGATTTAGAGTAAGTCAAAGCTAGTGCATGCCTCTTTCACCCTCCAGGGCCAGCACAGGCGACGCCCACATAGAGATTATGCTGGGTAGCTAGGTGTTCCCACTGCTTCATAGAGAAGTCACGTCAGATGTATGTATGGTTTTCACAGGAAGCCAAAATGCTACCCCCTGGGAAATGCTGTGATAGTTTTGCTTTTAGGAAAATATTTTTAGTAGGGTAAGATTTTGCAATTGATTTAAAAGAGTGTCCTAAATCAACACTTTGAGATTTCCTTATGACTAAAACATAATGAAAACCTTAAATGAAATGTTGGACAACACCTAAAATTGTCAGAGTCTCTCTTCTGCAAAACAACCTTACAATTGTCTTTTTCTTGGGATTGCTGTGATGAACCTATAGTGAACCAAATTTATTTGGATTTCCTTCGAGTGTAATACACAAGAAGAATGTTTCTTCATTCTGAAAAAGTCTGAAGGAATTTGGCTCTGGATTTCTTAGCCTAAGCAGGGATGTGTATCAATTTTAAGATTCTTAGCATTAATTTTTATTAATTTTACACAGAATGGGGCACGACTGTAGGATTATACTTACTAAACATACAAGCATGAGACTAATGTGACAACCCGTTGCTCCTGTTTACATTATTAAACATAATTATACCTCAAGTCACATAGTTTCATGGGAAACTACAGTCATAACTTCATGAGAGACAGACCAGGCAGACTGTTTTCTCCCTCTACCTTTTACAGATTGTGCTGTAGAGAATAATGATGCTTCCAATGGCTGCTGCCACTAGCAGGGTGAGAAGATAGGAATTCTCCCTCAGTGTACATCAAAGCCTTCACATGGAGGAGAAAAACTGAGGAAGATACTACAGCTCCTGTTAGAAAGGGGGAGAACCCGTCACCTAGAACTCAACTCTGCCCACCACCTGCGACACCACCACTGATTTCTTTGATCACAGGGTCCTATTTCACTCTGCTAACAACATGAATTTAGGCACATACCAACTTCTCTTGAGATGTGTGTGTCTTTTTGAGACATGGTCTCCTTATGCAGTTCAGCCTGGTCTTGAGCTCACTTTGTAGGGCAGGCTGGTCTCAAACTCATAACTGTCCTACCTCAGCCTCCCAAGAGCTGGGATTATACTCATGAGCCACCATAGCTCTCAAAATTATTTGAGATTTTTATAAACTGAATTAATTCCATTCTTTTGCTTTTTTTGGTTTACATAATAGAAGAATATATGTTTGTCCTAAATTTTTTTGACAATCTTAAACCTAACTTTACAAAGAAAGAAGTAAAAACACTATCTCTACCACTCCCCATCTCCCTTACGGTAATCACTTTCAACAGTTGGCACTCGTATATAAATCAAAGAAAAAAGTATATAAATATAAGTATATAAATATATAACACATAAAGGTACATATGTATATAAATACATGTAAAAACACATAAAATTATATATCTTGATTTTTTTCCCAAGCCAGTGTACCAAAGCAGCAGACAGATTCACATGTATTGCATTTTTCCCACAATGAGATTGTTAACTCAAGATTTATCAAAACAGCAAAAGACACAAAACCAAAAGGCTAGCACACACTACCGTGCAGCCAACATGGATCAGTGTTCTCATATAGGAAGTCAATCCTCAAAGCCAAGAAGCATAGTCAACTATCTGGCAGTGGCAACACCTGAGGAGTCCTGAATAGGAAGGTCGGCCGGGTCGGTCCTATGCTGTCTGGAGCCTGGCACACAGGCACGGTCAAATCTAACTCCACCTCTAACTCATTTTGTGGCCGGCACAAGTTGCTCAATTCTTCTGAGTTTCCTTTTCACTCAAAGAGAGGAAGAGAGGCACCTTCAGAGATTTTAAAATGCAACTCTTTGGGGTGGTACGTTAAGCCTAGCAAGTGTTCTAAAAGTGCCTTAGGACTTGCTAATATCCAGTAATTATATACGATGGATCCAGTAATCAATACTCACATTACCAAATACCTGAGAGCCTTGTTTTGTCTTTGTTTTCCAGATTATATCTTTACATTTATCCTGTTTGTGTTGACATACAGTGCCATAGAAATATAGTACTATAAACATGCTTGATAGCTTTAATGCATAGTGAAATAGGACCCTTTCCCTCCTCTTCCTAAATGTCTTGCCCTGGGCTTATCGAGGTACCCACAATTCCCTAATCAATGCCAGGTCAGACTTGTGACTTGAGACAGACATTCCCGGGTCTGCTGGTAATAGGCAGCCGCTGCAAGTCCCCAAGGCTGAGCTTCTCAGTAGCAGGGTTATCTTTTACTTGACAAGGCCGATCAATGACGTCTGCACCTTTAAGGGCTCAAGCTCAGGCTACAGACCTCCTAACCCTCACCCCTTTATTACTAAGGGCTGGTCCATCCACTGGGAGCCGGCCACTCTGGAGCCACTTCAACGCTCAGGCTGACATCTACATGGGTTTTTAGAAAGGCTAGGACTAAATGACCTGCTGCCCCATTCAATCTGCACTTGCACACCTGAGAAAAAGAGCCTGGGCCCCATGACATGCCCCAGGGCACGCCCCGAGTCACCAGTGCTGGGATTTAGGGTTCTTTCCTATCATTCGTGGGCCAGGTATAATATAGCCCAGGACTTCTGTGGAGCGCTTGTTAAACATTTCTGGACGAGGGGAAATGTCGCGGTTCTGACTGTGTAGGTTCCAGGGCACCCCGGGGGTGACCGTCCCGGGAGCGGGTCCACCTGGCCACGTCGTGGGGAAGGCGCTGGGGGAAGCCACACCCAGGAGTCCGCTTTGTGCTCGGACTCTCGGAGAAACGGCAGGGGAGTGGGGCACGGGGCGCGGGCATCCCGGGCACAGGGGCCGCGGCGGCGCGGAGGACCGCGAGGTGCCCCGCGTTTTACACCTGCGGAGGCAGCAGGCCTCCGGCTCCTCCAGCTCCCGGGCCGCACAAGCGGCCTCGCCCTTGCCCACGAGTGCGGGGCTCTCCCCTCCGCCGGGTCCGCGGCCCGAGCCGGAGGGGCCGGGTGCCCGAGCCCGCCCCCACCCGCGGCCCCGGCTGTCCCCGCCCAGCCCCGCCCGTCTCCACCTGGGCCGCCGCTGCGACGCGGACGGGCTCCCCGGGCAGCGCCTTTGTTTTCTCGGCTCCAATTACGTTTACGGAAGTGCAGCCCGCGGGGCGCTCGGGCCCCCCGCCACAGCCGCCGCCGGGCCGCGCGGGTGACAGCGCCGGGCCGGGCCGGGCCGGGGCGGGGCGGGGCTGAGGGCGGCGGGCGCGGCGCGGCGAAGCCGCAGGTGCGCGGGCGGCGGGCGCGGCTCGGGCCCCGTGGTCCCCACGCGCGTCCCCCGGGCCGACTCACCTGCGCGGCGGCTCAGCGGCGCGGGGCGCGGGGGGCGCTGTCGGCGGGACGTGGGGCGGCGGCGCGCACCATCGCGGCCGAGCGCGGCGGGCTGAGGCGGAGGCGGCGGCGGAAGCAGAGGAGGGCGCAGCGGGGACGCGCGGGACCTGGCGGGGCCACCCCGCCCCGCGCGCCGCGACTCCGCGGCTCCGCTGCTGCTGCCGCTGCTGCCGCTGCTGCCGCTGCCGCCGCTGCCGCCACTGCCGCCACTGCCACTGCCGCTGCCGCCACTGCTCGGCCGCGCGCGCTGCCCGGCCCGGCCCCCCGCAGGTGCAGCGCCCCGCCTCCTGCGGCGCCGACGCGGACGCCTCCCCGCTCCCTGCTCCCGCCCCATCCCCGATGCGAGCTGCGCCGCGGGGGCGCGGGGCACCTGGGTCGGCTCGCGGCTCGACCCCGCGGATCCGCTGGGCGAGGCCTCCGGGCGCGGGAGTTGCAGTGGCGAATGTGGATGCCGGGCCGAGTGCGCACCGTAGGCCACGCACGCGGCGACCTCTCCAGGGCCAGCCGGGTCGATCTGTCCTCGCCTGACCCGGGAGAGAGGAAGGGACCGGGAGGGGAGCAGATGGGCGATGACAGCAGGATACCGAGGCCGAAGGACCCTTGCCTGCCTGGTGCTGGGGAACAGTAGGAGTCTGCCGGAGGATGACAGTGCGCGTAGCACTGGGAGTGTAATTACAGTTGTATTTCTGGTTAAACGAGGAGAGAGTGGAGTGGGTCGGATGTATATTAATTCAACAAGTATTTTTGCATGACTGATGAGCTCTAGGGGAGGCCAGATCCTATTCTTCCGGAGTTTAAGGTTTGTCCTGACAACAAAGAAGAGCAGCGAACATGTATGAAGATTTTTTTCTTCAGGAAGCACTGCTCAAGCGCCTCTTAAGTCTTACCGTAGTGCTAGGAGTACAGGTACTATTGGTGTGCCATTTTACAACAAATAAAACTAAGCTGAAAGTTAATAGAACCTTAATGATCCAAAATTACTGAGTAGTGAAAGAAAGCTGGCTTCTTTTAAATCCACTGCTTAAGCCGCTCACCATGAAATATATTGATGAGAATTTTATAGACCCTCACAAGTATGATACAGCTTTTCTCTTCTGGGGCCCACGAAACTTAAAAGCCATCAAGCCTCGGGCCAGGTGTGCCCCAGGGACAGTGGCTTCCTAGTGCATTATTTGAAACTAAATGGCTCACAAAGTCCCCAGTTGGTAGCTTTCATAATAGAATTATTATTCTCCTGATCTGTCTGGCTGTTAAGCAACATCTTTTTAAGGAAGAAAAAAAAAAAAAAAGCAGACTCCAGATCTCACGGCTTCAGGTCTTTTCCTCTGGGTGGAAAAAGAGGAAAGAACGGGGAAAAGCAGGCCAGGTTTTGACCTACAAAGGCAGCTCCACGTTGCAAATGAAGCCAAGTGATGCTAGACAGCACAGTGGCATTTGTATTTCAAATAGGACAGGGTAACCTCAAGGGTCAGTGGAGAAGAATGTGATGTTTTAATTGGCCTTGTTAGGACAGACTTTTTTTTCCCTGGCAGCAACAATCCTCTTAGTAAGTCAGAGGTCTTGGCTATGTCTAATAGGTTATTGTTCCAACTCATACACATACGAAATATTACCAGGTTGAAAATTTTCTCAATTTTTAAAATACAGCCGGGCATATTGGTGCACGCCTGTAATCCCAGCACTCAGGAGCCTGAGGCAGGAGGATCGCTGTGAGTTTGAGACCAGCCTGGGCTACAAAAGTGAGCTCAAGGCCAACCTGAACTGCATAGCAAGATCCTGTCTCAAAAATATAAAATACAAAAAAATTCCATACAAGGGAAAGACACAAAAATGCATAATGGAAATGTGACTCGTTTTTCTCTCCTACCTTATGCCTTTTGTGAACTGGCAGGTGGGTGTGGTGTGGAAAATTAGCTTCCAAGTGCATGTCACAAGGCCTTGCACAGAAAGGCTCTCAGTGATGTTCAGAGGTTGGAATAACAAGGCTCACACAAAGCACTTGAAGACACACAGCAAGCAGCTGGGGAAAGACGAGGGCTAACATTCAGGGTAGCGTACCCAGGTGGGTGCATACCATGATTATATATTATGCATAGATCCCTGCCCATTGCTCCGCATTCTCAACCAACTCATCCTCCCCTGCCGATGGGGTCCTTTCAGAGACCACAGTGGAGGCGAACAAGGAAGCTCGGTAGGCAGAAGGTGCTGGAGCCAGACCTAACACGTGCTTGCTTTGTCAGAAAGCACAGACCCGAGCTGGTGTTGTGAGGTGTGGCTGTGGATTTCATCCGCATTTCTCAGGCAGAGAGCAAACGTAGTCTGCACAGGTGTCAGCAGTGGGGGATCGGCCTAAGCCTTCCTGCCTGTGGTATCAAGTGCCTCATGCATATTTAGCACATGGCAGCTTGGGCCCTGCACGGCCCTTTCAGCCTTTCCTCATGCTAGCTCACAACTCCTCTTGTTTCATGCATCTTTCTCACAGAATTTGTTTCTCTTATTTCCTCATGCAGAACTGTTTGTTCTTGGTAAGAGAACAGGCACATTCCAGTGGATGTCTTAACAGGAGTGCTCACACTTACATAGGCTTCACCAGGTGCCCATCCCATGGCCTTTCAATGTATTTATCCACATAATCCTCACAGCAGTCACATACAGGGATGACTGTTATTACCCCATTTTATAAGAGCAAGAGAGCAAACTGGTACCCATAAAAATAAAGCAACTTGAGCAACGTCATACCACTAATAAATGTCTGCCTATGCATTTGAGCCCAGAAAGTCTGGCTTCAAGCTCTGGCTCTTAATTACTCATTCCTCTGTGTTCACTTACTTATAAACATGTATAGTCATATATGGCGGGATTCTTATTTTATTTGCTATCAGGGAAATTTTACCTTTATGAAAATGATGTCAGTCACTCCTTTGACCATGTCAACATCAAGTGTGATGCTACTCTTCAAAGTTCTTCCCTGGACGCTCTGACTTCCATGACCTACCAAACAGGTTTTCTTCCTCCTGTCTGGGATGCTTAAAATGTTTTCTCACTCCCTGGCTTCCTTCACAGATTGTCTGCAGGTGCTGGACGGGGCACTGCAGGACAGCTTCTCTCCTGAACGCACATTCCCTGGGTGGTAGTGGGGCTGGGGAGAAGAGGTTAGATGGGCCAGAGCTGCTCTACCAAACTGGGTGATGCCCTGGGCTGGCATGGGAGGGAAGGCGTGGGAGGAGAAGGAGGTGTGAAGGATGACTCATCTTTCTGGCTGGAACGTCTGGGTAGGTTGTGGTGGCCTTTACAGAAGGGGTGGAGAGTGGGGGTGGAGCAGGTTGGTGGGCAGGAGGAGGGGCTCGTGTTTGACACAGTAAGTCTGTGGTGGCGATGGTGAGGCTTGTAGATGCGGCGGCTGTGAGTTGGGCAGTTAAAGATTCCAGCACTCAGAAGAAAGGGCAGCATCTGGCAGGCAGTACTGGGAGGCTCTTCACAGCCTCGAAGAGAGTTGCTTAGGGAAAGGAGTTCAGAAAGGTCAGTATGCAGCAGTGCGTGCAGGAGAAAGCAGTAGGAGGAAACTCCGAAGAGGCTTTTTGAAGGAGTGGCTTACTCTCTACCCCTCCTTCAGAACCCGGATGAAAGACTGCATTTCCCAGAGAGCACCTTCTTGCCCCTCAGTACCTTCGTTGACTGAATCTCTCTTCTGTCAGGGCACTCATCAAAACATCTAGGATTTCTTTGACTTCCGTGTTAGACTGTGAATTCCTTAAAGACAAGGGAGGACTTGGCATTGTTTAACATTTTTTAAAATTTGATATGGAGAGTCCACTGTCATAGCTCAAGTACACTAGTTTAAACACGATGAAAAGATGTATATCCTTCATATAAAGTTGCAGATAAATCGGTGGCTGAATGGTATTGGGAACCAGAAGGTCTATGCTCTTTTGATACATCACGCACATAAAGCATCTATCCCCACATCTGAAATGGCGCCACAAAACTCCAACCTCTCGCAATAGTGTGTGCATTCCAGCCACTGGGGAAAGTGCGAGGGGAGGGCATGTTCCTCTCTTTTAGGAACAGAAGCAGAAGATGCGTATATGAGAACACACCAGGTAGAGTTGGCATCCCTGCCACGCCACAGACTATATCACGAAACCCAAATTCTATTTCTATAGGGTCAGAGCTACCATATTTGGCTCACCCCAACCTTGACCATTACAGCGTGTTACTGTGAGCAGAAAGAGGGTCGTCACCGAGGGGGGAGGAAGTGGGGGTGATGTAGAGGAAGAGCTATGACATTCGTTGCATAAAGGAGTATAATAAATGGATAGACCCCAGGATGACCGTGAAATGAGGTTGGCTCTTTTTAGTTTTGTCACAATCACTGTTCTCTCATTGCTACGACAAAATACCCCACATCCAGAAATAAGGAAGGAAAGTTTTATTTAGCTCATAGTTTGTGGAGGTTTCAGTCTATTCTCGGCTAGCTCCCAGGCAGAGTGGCACACAGCAGAGAGCAGCAGTTCATGGTGGCAGAAATCAAAGAACAAAGGGCGGAGCATGGGCTGCAGCAGCTAGCAAACCTCTCTTCTCCACATCGTTCAGGTTCTCCACCTCCTCCGCGGCAGGTATAGCGCTCACACCCATCATCCCAGCATTAGCTCATGAATTAATCACAACCTCTGGAAGCCGTCCTATGACTGCGTGAGGCTTTGTGGGGAAAGCTAGACACAAGCTATAACAGGCTTTCTTTACTCTTCTTTCTGCAGCAGTGCCTTGTGGAGAAAGTGGACCTCGTGGCACACCCAGAAGGTGACCTCAATATCAACAGGAAGAAACAGGCTCATTTATTTAACTATTCTATTCTGATGTATTTTGGACCAATTCATTGGAGTTTTCCAGGCAGATAAACATATCAAACTGCAAATGCTGATACTTTGGTGTCTTTTTTCAATATTTGTATCTTTTTAAAAAAATTTTATTATACCTAATAATGTTTTTATTTCAGCAACAAAATAATAATAAGCACTGATTAATAGTGGTCTCTTGTATTATTTTCTGTGTACTGATGTATAAATGCTTCTATAAAGTTTAACCACTAAATATGAGGCTGGCTACTGCTTTAAAATAGCTATTCTTCATAAGGTTAATAACATGATGTATGGTTTAATAACTTTTTGAAATGAGTAATGGACATATAGTGTAGTTCTCTGAGCATATTTTCTGAGTTTTTAAAAATCCATTTCTAATCCAGTTTCATACTCTATAGCGCTTCTTGCCTCCTAATTATGGTTTTCTTAAATAATGAGTGAGTGGCCATGGGGCAGACAGATGAGCTCTGGAGATAGAAAGTCGGGCTCTTTTATTAAGAGGCATATGACTTGTTAGCAGAGACACCGTTATAAATCAATGACAAGTGTAGCAAAGCATATTCCATGAGTGATACACAGATTAACTCTTCAAAACTAATGCTTTCATCAGGCCTCCACCACCACCACCACCTCCCCGCCACCAAGAAAATCTGAGGTCCCTGTGGCTTAAAGCCTGAAGTAAAATATGTAATCACGTTCAATCACACACAAAGATGCTGCTAAACTCCTCGGCTGTGCTGATCTGACCCATCCTTCTCTCCATATCCTTATGCACAGCCTGTCTAACTCAGGCCCTAAAGCTACAGTCTCCACAATGCCACAATGCCTTTTCTCCCCATGGCTGCCCACCTACCCAGGACAAATCAAGCCACTTAAGCAGATACCCTATATGTAGATATTTCTCAATGTACATCTTGATAAATATTTTGAATATATATATATATATATATATATATATATATTTGAGAAATACATCACAGTTTAAAATATATTTTAATGTATTACATTTTAATTAAGATGTAATATTTTAAGTAATATAAAAATGTATCATGTTAGGGGTTCAATCTCAGGCCTGCCATGCCATCCCCACCCCTGGGATGGGTGTGCTGCGATAGAAACAGAAACAGGGCATGGTGGCACATGCCTGTAATCCCACCAGCTCTTGGGAGGCTGAAAGCAGGAAGATCACTATGAGTCTGATGTGTATACTTAGGCCCTATGGACCCTGAACTAAATACATTAAAATAAAATGTATCATTTAAATTAAAAGGTTTTATTGGAATATGAAAAACAAAACTCCACACATTATGAGTATAATGAGATGAGTTATGACAGATACTCTATGCTCACCCCAAAGGAAGAAATTAATGTTACCAGCATCTCAAGAAGTCCCCTGCACCTCTTAAAATTGCTACCCCCTCTTCGTCCTCAGGGGTAACCACATTCTGATTTGTAACGCTATTGCCAAGTGGTGCATGATCCTTGATGCTTGATTTCTCCCGCCCAGAAGCACACTGTTGCATGGGGTTGATTTCTAGTAAACAAAGATTACACATCGTTGTTTTTTGTTTGTTTGTTTGTTTGTTTTTGTTTTTTTTTTTTTCCTGTTATTGGATGCCTAAATTTCTATTTGTGGCAACTACAACTGACACTGCTGTAAGCATTGTGGTTTGGGCTTTTGGTGCATGTGACCATTAATTTGTGATGAGCCTTGATTAGAAAAATACAGTTCTGGGTGTGTCTGCAGATGATTGACATGCGGGCCCGCAAACTGAAAGGAAAGCCCCGCCCAGTTGTGGGTAGCACCAACCAGAGGCCTTGTAACCTGGATGGAATGGGAAAGGGAAGAGGCTGACGGGCCCTGTTTGAAGAGCTCCAGTCCTGTCCAGCAGATGGATCCTTTGCTGCTGGTGCCTTTGCACGTTGGTCTCCAGTTTCTTCAGCCTGCAACACCAACTCCCTGGCAACTTGCCTGCGAGCTTTGAGCCGTTAGCCTCAGACTGCTGCTGCCCCCTTGGCCCTTCTCATGCTACGGCTGCCCGCTGCTTGGCTTGAGCTAACGCAGAATTCTCAGGCTCTGCAAGGGGCAGAAGGCCAACGCAGACTCCCTGCCTGACTCTGGCAGCCTACCTAACTAACCGCCTTGTAGATTTATACACGTATTTTCCATTGTTTCTGTTCTGCTAGAGAACTGTTGCACACGCGGTACACACAGATCCACGTCTATCATATACACTTTGGCGCACACCTGTCGTGCAGGTTTTCACCAAGCAATTTTCAAGGTGGTTGTAGCAATGTATGCTCCTGTTGGCAATTCTCCTTTTCAAAGCATTGCTCCCATTTGATAATGTAATTCTTTTTTAAAAATTGGTATTTTGAATATTTTTATACTTGCAGAGAGTACAGAGAACTCCCACAAATGATTTACCCAGCTTCCTTCAGTGTCGGCGCCTGAATAGTGCAACTATTGGACATAAGAAATGAACGCTGGCACCAACATCCTAAACAAACCCTATCTGAATTTTACCAATCTTTCCACCATTGTCCTTCTCTTCTGGATCCAGTGAGAGGTTCCACAAAACATTTATGTCACCTTAGCCTCCCGCTGTGCCATCTCTTTGGTCTTCCCTCCGTTTCATGACCTTGACATTTTATGAAGGCTACTAGTCGGGGAGCGTGTAGAATGGCTCGAGATTCAGGTTAACTGGTGCTTTCTCATGCTTAGATCGAGGTCTTATATTTGGGGGGAAGAATGTCACAAAGATCACACATCAAGGGCAAATTCATCACATATCGTATCCTGATATCTGCAGTGTGGATCTTCATCTAAGGTTCAGCGTATCAAGTTTTTTGTCTATATTCGTTTTTGTCTGGTTGAGATAGGGTCTCGCTATGCTGTTCGGGCTGGCCTTGAGCTCACTTTGTGGTTCAGGCTGGTGGTTCAAACTTGGCAACGATCCTCCCGCCTCAGCCTCCCAAGTGCTGGGATTACAGGCGTGCAACACCAACACGCCCATCTCAGTGTATCGAGTTAGTCCACTGTGAAATCACTGCTCTGGGATGAATGTGGCACTTCCATAATTCACGTTGAAACTTAATTCCAAGTATTTTAATCCTCATGGATCAGAAGGTGAGCTTGCCCTTCCACTCCCTCTTTCTTCTCTGTCCCTTCCACCATGTGAGAACACAACATTGGCCCCTCCAGAAAGTACAGCAGCAAAGGATCATCTTGGGAGAAGAGAGCATCCCCTACCAGACCCCAAGCCCTGGCCACACTTTGTCTCTAGAGCTTGCCATTTCCAGAATGCCACATTAAGGGAATAATACAAACTATGGCTTCTTGTACACGACTTTTCTCATTTACCAATTCTCTTAGAGTGTATTGATATCGGTGTAGGATAATATTGTATGGGCTGATGATTCATTCCTTTTTATTGCTTACTAGTATTCCATTATATGAAGACAGCATAATTGTTTATGCATTCATTGCTTGAAGGATATCTGAACTGTTTCCTGTTTTTATTGGTTATTGACAAAGCTCCTAGAAACACTGACAATTGAAAACAGAAAATTTTCAACTAACTTGAGAAAATACTTAAGAGTAAGATTCCTGGAGCACCTATTAACTATATGGTTAACCTAAAATGTTTTCAATGTGGCTGTAACAGTTTGCCTTCCTCCAGGAACAGGCAGCCATGCAGTGGCTTTGCATTTTTCTAGCACTTGTTATTTCCGGGGTTTTGATTTTAGCCTTTCTAGCATTGTAATTCTGTCACAGTACATCATTGCAGTTTTTATTGTCTCCACTGACTGAGAAAGCTTAGCATCTCTATGCACACTATTTGACTTGTTTCTCTTTAGTAAATGATCTATTCAGGTCACTTGCCTGGTTTTCACTCTTTCTCTTTCTCTCGTTTCTCTGACCCTCTGTGTTATTTAGGCTGACTTTGAACTCTTGCTGCTCCCTTCCAAGCAGCTGGGGCGTCAAGCAGGTGCCACTGCCACGCCTGGTTTTGCACTGTCTGAGGAGAGCCTCTTTTCAGAGGAGCATTGTTCAATTTCCAATTTAACAATTTTAAAACTTTTTATGTACCTTTCTTTAGTGGTCATGAGTAATTTTTGCCAAATGAGTAAAGTTAGAAACTGTTTTTTGAAAAGCTCAATAAAATTGATAAACTTTTAGCCAGACTGAATAGAAAGTGAAGAGAGAATGCAAATTGCCAATACCAACTACCAGATAAAGGTTATCACATATTGTATCTAAATGATCACCATAGAGTGAATAATTTTATGGTAATAAGCTATTAATTTAGATGCAATGCCCATGCTCCTTCAAAGATACAAACTAGCAAAATCACCTCACCAGGAAGTAGAAAATGTAACAGACACAAGCATGTATCTATTAAGCAAATTGAATTTGTTATGTAAAGTTTGCTGCAAGAAAGCTCTGTGTCTAGGTTGCTTTACTGCCAAGTTCTGCCGAACACTGAGCTAAGAAGTAACCCTACTTCTATACAAATATTTCCAGACGTTTCAGGCAAAAAGAATTCTTACCACCCTAAATCATGGCCAGCATTTACTATTCAGATCCTATAACCAGACAAAGCAATTATAAGATTATGCCAATATCCCTAACATAGATGCAAAACTTATTAACTAACTTATAGTAAAATGAATCCAGCAGTGTATTGAAAAGCTTTTCACATTCCTACCCGCTGGGTTTATTCCATTGGTTTAATGCTAAAGACCAATCAGTGCAACACTGTATTAAGAATCAAAAGGAAAAAAAAAAAAAAAAAAAAAAAAAAAAAAAAAAAAAAAAAAAAAAAAAAAAAAAAAAAAAAAAAAAAAAAAAAAAAAAAAAAAAAAGAATCAAAAGGAAATGCCACATGATGGTCTCAATGGATAAAGAACAAACAATTGACAAAATCCAACATCCACTCACAGTAGTGGGGGTGCCTATGGGAGAGATAATGCAGGAATCTGGGAACCAGGAGAGGCAAAGGCCATCTTGGTCTTTTCTACTAGTCCATCTACTCTGATGTGGACTAACAGTGTTCCCCCATGAACTGCATTCATCCCATTGGAAATTAGCAGCCTCAGTGACCTAGCTCTTTTGCACTGGCCCGTATCTATTGTAGGCAGAGGTTCTACCACCTCCCCATGCTGATGCACCAAGGAACATGCTACAAAGCCACCGAAGCCACGGAAGCCACAGAGGCCATGGAAGCAGTTCAACAGAGAGAACAATCTTTCCAACACAGATGTGGGCTCTTGACTACCCATATTTTCAAAGTGAATCTCATACCATAAGTACAAAAATTAACCATAGCTTTAAATATAATTGCTGGGTCCGGCGGGATGGCTCAGTGGTCTAAAGCTCCTGCTTGTGGAAGCTTGGGCGGCTTCAGGGACTGCGGTTCGATCCCCGGCACCACATGCTGTGCCAGCCCTGCCATCGGGGCGGGCTGAGCCAGCCATAAAAATGAGTAAATAAACAAAGGCTCTGACACAAGAAAAAATAAAAATAAAATTAAAAAAAAGATTACTTTAAAAAAAAAAATAAATAAATATAATTGCTAAATGTATAAAACAGCTAGAAGAAAACATTACTTTTAACTTGCTAAGTTTGGTTAAATAGGACATAAACTATAAAAGAAAATATTAGTAAGCTACACTTCATAAAGGTGAATGTTTGCTCTTCAGAACACAATGTTATAAATGAAAATGAAAGCATAAAAACGGAGAAATTATTTCCCAATATATAGTCAACAAATTGCTTTTGTTTAAAGCATGTAGGAACTCTCTTGTTCTCTTCCTCTAAGCTAGGCATGGTGGTACATGCCTGTAATCCCTGTACTCAGGGAGGCTTGAATGGTAAGTTCAAACCTAGCATGAGAAACTTAGCAATTTAGCCAGACTCTATTTCAAAATAAAAAAGGGCTCAGGGTATAGCTCAGCATAAAGGCACTGAGTTTAATCCTCAACACCACAAAAATAAAATAAAATGCATATGAACTCTCACAACTCAGCTCTAAAAATAACTTCTTATGTTGGTCGTGTTGAGGATGTGACTATAACATTAGGCTACTCTGGGCCGGCCAAATAGCTCAGCGGATTAAAGCACCAGCAAACAGTCACAAGGGCCTACGATTTGATCCCTGAGCCTGCCTCGCCAGCCCTGCCCCTGGAGCACAATAAGATGGCAATTGACACTGAACGTGGTGATGTGTGCCTGTAATCCCAGATCTTGGGAGGCTGTAAACAGGCAGATCACTACTAGTCTGATCTAGTAAAGAGACCCTGAACACCCTGTAGACCAGCGGTTCTCAACCTGTGGGTCATGACCCTGGTGGGGGTCAAACGACCAAAACACAGGGGTGGCCTAAAGCCACCAGAAATAATAACTGTAGCAAAATTACAGTTTTGAAGTAGCCACCAAAATTATTTTTTGGTTTGGGGTCATTACAACATGAGGAACTGTATTGCGGGGTCACGGCATTAAAAAGGTTGAGAACCACTGCTGTAGACCCTTCCCTAAAATACCAAAAAAAAAAAAAAAAAAGAAAGAAAAAGAAAGAAAGACTGCTTCTGTCTTATATTAAAATTATTGTGACACTGCACATAAAGATTATAAAAGGAAGCATAATTCACTCTTCATTTAGCTCAACTGAAAGTTGCACCTGCTCGCTACTGTAATATTGCTAAAATAAAATGGAAGTTAAGTTTTCATCCTTAAATGTTGGGTAATAATTTTATCATGGATAATAAATAAGTGATGAAATATCAGTCATTGAACTACTATTCAGTTAATGGCTGTGAAGCACTTGAAGTTCTGGTACATTTCTTACTGAGACAGAGCAATGTAGAGAACAGAAAGACCAGTTAGCCAGCAGCTTGCATTCTCAGCAGAGAAAGAAATATATTTCATGCATATTTTAGAAATGCATGTTATTTGAAGAAAATTGCGTGGTTATATTTTTTAAAATACTCTCCCATAACTTCATATGCAATACTTCTTTAGAAAGAACTGGATATGTAAAAAACACAGATCCAGGGTTTTAATATTTATGTCAGATATTCTTCTTCTTTTTTTTTTTTTTTTTTTTTTTTTTTTTTTTTTTTTTTTTTTTTTTTTTTTTTTGTCTTTTTGAGACAGGGTCTCACTATGCAGTTCAGGCTGGTCCTGAGCTCACTTTTGTAGCCCAGGCTGGTCTCGAACTCGCACCAATCCTCCTGCCTCAGCCTCCCGAGTGCTGGGATTACAGGCATGAGCCACCACGCCCGGCTGTGTCAGATATTCTTGGACATATTTCATTCATTCAATCAATTATTCACTCAAACAATGCTGCATTTATCAAGTGCTGACTTTATAACTCATTTTGTTCTGGTACTGGCAAACATAGCCCTAAAACAGACAGTGTCTCTACTCTCATTAAGCTTGTATTCATTGCAGGGGGTATACATAACTTGTAGGCTAAATGTTAGTTTTCCTTAATGAAATATGTTTCTTTTTTTTTTTTTTTTTTGTGGGACCGGGGTTTGAACTCACAACCTTGCACTTGCCACGCAGGCACTTGTGCCACAGAGCTATCTCCGCAGCCCCTGAAATATGTATCTTTGTGCCATTGTTTTCCTTACTTATGAGCATTTCTTGTTTCTTGGAAACAAACAACCATCATAATACAAAAAATAAATGCATTTTTGTAAACATATGTCTTGGTAAAATTATGAATAAATTGGTATGTTGAACTTAAAATTTTTATTTATTTATTTATTTGCTGAAGGTCTTGCTACACAGTTGTAACTTGTAGTAATCCTCCTGTCTCAGCCTTCCCAGTACTGGAATTACAGGCATGCACCACCGTGCCTGGTTTTGGGGAAGCTTGATGCTCTCAGGCTCCCACGTCAGGCATAGGACAGCATTCAGTACCAAGGATCAAACTGAGGTCTTTGCACTTGCCTGGCAGGTGATCAGACCACTGATCTATCTCTAGCTCTGGTATATTGACTTCTAAAAGTACTTTTTAAACTTTACCAACTGGATCATTCGTCTATAAATCACTCCTCCCGCCACATGTGTATCTTTCATACCAACTGCATCTACACTCAACTGTTCCTTTGTATTGGTTGTAAAATGTACCAATGTATAGGGACTATGGTTTATTTCAATCATTCTAGTGATTTATTTCTGATTTTTCCTTTATGGTTAATGCTTCAAGTGATAAATCCTTGTCTAACCCACAGTATTCTCAGATTCACAGCTTGGAGCTGAAAGAGAGAGAGTAGAGAGAGGATTTTCTCGTATTCAGTTGGCTCATTGAGTTGGCGCAACACAAATCGTAGTTTGAAGTGGAGGTATTTGTGCAAGCCAATATCTGAGGGCCTGGGAACTGGGAAGTGGCAGTGGTGAACTGAGTGTTCTGCATGCAACTTCTCTTCAAGATTTTTTCTGTTTCAGAAGGCACACATGCTGTGAGAGAGAGTTCGAGAACCCAAGCAAAGCAACTGGCTCCGAGAGGCTCAACCAGGAGAGATTTCAATAGTTTCACCTGTTTCCTTTGCTCATTCTCTTGTTTTAAAGAGGGATAACGGACTACAAGAAGGTCTTGGATGCCAGACTAAAGCCTACTTGCACCCAAGGAAGCCTGGCTCTTAGGAAATTGAGGTTTAAGATCAATTACATCACAATGGCATTGGGAATGGGCGTGCATGGGGAGGGCCACTGAGGAGGCTGCTGCCCAAGGAAAGGGTAGCATTTCACCAGCAGCCACAGGTTATCTATGGAAGGAGAGCCTCAGCCACTGCCCCTAGTCTGGCCTTCCTTAAAGTACTGTAGGAGCCTAAAGTGTCCCATTGGCCATATGTCCACACGTGGGTAGAGGCAAGGGGAAGGTTGGGCAAAGTGGTAAACTGCATGTTGAGTGTTCCTTCAAGAAAGAACGTGAGAGCAGAGACTGAGAATCAGAAAAGTCTAAGTGCTAGGTGGCTAAGAGCAGGGTGGAAGGGCGTAGACAGGATAGCAAGGGTGATTATTTCGTGGGTTTCATGGACTAGCAAGACACTGAGGCAGAAATGGTCACAAGACAATTGGAAGTGTGACTCTAGGATTTGAAAGAGAGATTAGAAAGGGCCGGCCAGATAGCTCAGTGGATTAAAGTGCCTGCAAGCAGGTACAGGGGCCAGGGGTTTGATTCCCAGGTCTGCCATGCTAGCCTCACCCTTGGGGCACACTGAGATGGCAATTGAGACTGGGCATGGTGGCATGCACCTGTAATCCCAGCTCTTGGGAGGCTACAAACAGGCAGATCACTATGAGTCCAATCTAGTAGTGAGACCCTGAATACCCTGTTTGGGAATTGAATATGTGGCTGTCATTGAAGTTGTAGTGACTGTTGGGATCTTTAGAGGGAATGCGTAGAGTAATTGTAGAGAATGGCATATGGGAATTTTATAACTGAAAAAAAAAAAAAAACCCAACATAAGTCATCTCACTCATGATAAAACCTAGATGCTGTGTCTGGAATCTCAGGGAAATGATTGACCTGGGTTTTACCTGAGTCCAGCTAATGTCTGTAGGGTTGACAGTAGCTAGAATACGATGTGTTTCACAGCTGGATGTCTCAAAGCTTTTAGAAGCTTGTTGTGTCTTCTCCCTAACTTTTGCTCATTCATTCTAAAATATAAATAGTTAAAGCTACCTCTTTTTCTCTGCCTCCCACAATAAAACCGTAGGATTCAAGGAACGCAATGGCCTTCACTGATTATTGCAATTGGCCACTTAATCACATCAGCAATTTGTTCTAAAGAAGAGCAATAAAATGTCAAAACAACCTGATCTTTTTTTTTTCCCACAAGACTTTGCATGATTTATAATCTATACCACCGTCAAGGAGTGAGAAATGAAGATTCTCAATGTCTGTTACTGGTGTCAACCAGTACCTCACTTCTGGAGGATCCTGTGTCAGTAGGCACCCCAAATACGAGATGTGTATTTTTTATTTCACCATCCCACTTCTAAGAATTTATCTTAATAAAATAATGAGAAGTGTACGGGGTTAGGGAAATAGCTCCGTGACACAGGTGCCTGCCTGGCAAGTGCAAGATCGTGAGTTTGAACTCCAGTCCCCCATCAAAAAAAAAACAGAAGTGTATTCAAATATGTAAGTTCATCAAGTTCTATATCCAGTGACTCATTTTTAGTCATAAATGTTTAATAAAATTATAACTATACACAATAAAACATAAATTTTAAGCATCTCTCTTTTTTTTTAAACAAAATGTACATTCTTAGACATCTGGCATCAAAGTAGAAGACATTACTTATACCCCCAAGGAACCTCTCTCCTTCCCCACCAGAAACAATGACTTCAGTGAGCTCTGAATACCCACAGTATTCTCAGATTCACAGCTTGGAGCTGAAAGAGAGAGAGGGAGTTCTGAAGCCAGGTGGCCTTGAAAGTTATGCTGAGTTGGGATGAAGGTTTTTGGTTTTTTTTTTCTTTCTCAACCCCAGGCTGGAAATACCACCTAGGGCATGGCTGCTGTCTTCTGCTAACTGACTTCCCAAGACAGTCTTCATTCCCCGAGGGGATCCTCTTAGTTTTACTAGTTTTGAACATTACATAGATGGTATCCTAGGGGCTACGTACTCTTGTATGTGTTGTTTCCATTCAGCTTTATGTATGTGAGATTCATCCATATTGTTTTATTTCATTTTAGTTTACCAAAAATATAGTGATAGACTTTACTGCAATTAAGCGTTTATGTCAAGGGTTAGCTAGTACAAATGGAGCTGCTACAGTTACTCATGTATGACTTTTGATGTGAACTTTTATACATGTTTATTAGGCATATACTGAGAAAGGGGTCATAGAGTAGGCAAATGTTCCACTTTATTAAATGTAGTTAAGCATTTTTCTAAAGCAGTTGTACAAATTTATACTCCTACCAGCAATCTATAATTTTATTTTATTATTTTTTTTTATTGGTCAGGGTTTTACTTAGAGGAGCAGAAAAATTATAAGGAATGGATAGTAACACAAAATATACACTCTATAAGGAATTATAAGATTGGCTTACAATAGTCAGTCACAGAGTCAGATGAGAAAGCGTGCAGAGGGCATCTGTATGCTCCAGACTGCAGAATTCAATCCCGAGGTCTGGACTTCACTGTAGCACTCCGTGTAAGTCTCTCGATGGGTCTGTGATGGAACACTGAAGTGTCTGCTACGGATGGCAAAAGATCCGAGCTGGAGGCTGAAGAGTCTGCGCTGCAAGCCAGATGATGAAGTCCCAGCTGAATGTGAAGACTGAAGCTTCTCCGATGAAGTGAAGCCTTGACTCCTTCTTCAGTCCTTTAAAAAATCTCTTTGTGCTCAGTCATTCTGACATGGGCAATCTATAATTTTAATTGCTCCAAATTCTCACCAATACTTGATACCAATTGTTAGGTTTTAGCCATTCTGTAGAGTGTGGTAACTTCACTCTGTAGTTCTTCTATATTTTTGTCATCATTAGCGATCCTGAGAACATTTCCATGTATTCATTGGCCATTTGACTACTCTTTTTTTTTTTTTTTTTGTAAAGAGCTAGTCATTTTTAAAGTGAGCTTTCTTGTTCTTGTTGGTTTTATTTCTTCTTCCTGTTGATTTGTAGGTCTTTCTTTCTTTTGGACAAGTTCTGTGGTAAACATATGTTGCAATTATCTCCCGCTCTGTGGTTCACACTTCACTTATGCATAGAAGAAAAATAACTAGGGAAATGAACTGCAATATGAATGTTTAGATATAGTAGTTGCACCTGGATGTTGGATTTTCCTTTTTATGTCTCTATATTGTCCAGTTCTTTAAGGAATATGTTAGGAACATTTAGGGCAAAGGAATCTGTTAAGACAGATTAAGTGGTTCCATGAACTAGTAGCCCACGAGTTAGCCCAAACCAGAACTTTGCTAGGTTTGTCTTCAACATTCCATTTGTGGCTGTGCAGATCGCCTAGCGACACCTGGTGGGCAGCAAGAAGTTTGCAGCGAATGTTGACTGAACACTAGGCGGAGTGAGAAATGCTCGGAACACAAAGTAGTTCTCTTACATCTTTATCACTTCCACTTTCAGGTAGCTAAAAAGAGCCTTCATTTGGGGTAAACATAGCTTCCCTGTGGGTTAGGTTGGGGCCTGACTAGCAGACATGATAAAAATTTAGACAGAACAAAAGACAATAAGGTTTGAAGTAGAAATAGGGCTGATTTGGAACTGGAATATAATTGGTGGGACCCATTACAAAACGAGGGGATTTGACTGACCTTGAGAGATACAGAAGTTACATGTTTTGTTATGCAGGTCTTGCTTTAACTTGCCCTTAACCACCCAGCAGAAAAGTGTAACCACGAGGCATAAAATGTAAAGCTAGATTACCATGTTGAGCGGTAAAAGGCTTAAG
>PVJA010034006.1:0-22892 GCA_004027025.1 Myocastor coypus | reverse complement strand
GAGGATTGGTGTGAGTTCGAGACCAGCCTGGGCTACAAAAGTGAGTTCAAGGCCAGCCTCAACTGCATAGCAAGACCCTATCTCAAAAAAAAAAAAAAAAAAGACAAAAAAAAAAAGTGAATTTCACCTGCAGTTCACACTGGTCTTGAGCTTATTTTGTATCCGAGAACTCAAGGTATTACTCCTGCCTCAGCCTCATGAGTGCTGGGATCACAGACCTGTGCCACCCCACACAGCCTATGAAGCATTTTTGTCATTTCTCTCATCCTGATTTGTCAGGCACTTTCTATTATATAATATAACATGTGGTTGGCAGGGAAATAAGATACTAACAAAATAAAATATCAAATATGTAATGAGTGCTTAGAACATCAACATTTTCACATCAACAAGGTACTTGCTTACAACCTAAAACATAATATCCAAAAATAAAAAAAAAAAAAAACTTATGTGAACTACAATGTAAACACAAAAATCTAGTACAGAACTAAGTTTTGATTCAAATGCCACATCCAAGGCAATATTCACACAAGACAACTGCATGTTCCATACACAAGTATTGTTTACACTGACATCATTTGTATTTTGTTTTCCTGTCCTTTCTTGGAGGACACAGTTGACACATTTTGTTTTCCTTCAGTAGGTCTTTGTGATGCTGTGGCTGCCTGTTCATCTCTCAGCTTATCAATGCACTCCACAATTTTTTGCCTAGTTCCATGGCAGAAATATTTTGTTTTTCCTCTACTGTAAATGATCTTATAAAGTTTCACTCACAGTCCTCTAAGAAAATTTCTCCATGATATTTTGCACTTTTTATTTTCTTTGTAAACTATCAAACTATGCCACACATATTTAGTATCATATAAAACACAACCACTGGCCAATGCTTTGTGTTTCAGGTGATTTCATCAACAACAAGTACTTCACCTTTGGCTTTGTTGTAGCAAGTTTCCATCTCAGGTTTCTGTTTTGTGGAGGTTTCCCCTATCAATATTGCCATCGTTAGCTGGGTGTGGTAGCATAAGCCTATAATCCCAGCACTAAGGAGGGAGAGGTAGGAAGAGCACTGGGAATCTGAAGCTAGTCTGGGCTACAGAGTGAGTTTAAGGCCAGCCTAAACAACATAGCAAGCCTCTATCTAAAAAGAAAGAAGGAAAGAAAGAAAGAGAGAGAGAGAGAGAGAGAGAGAGAGAGAGAGAGAGACAGACAGACAGACAGAGAAAGAAGAAAGTAAAGCTTTTATAAATGAGGAGAGGACAAATTATTGAAAGGATGGTAGAGGAATGGGGAAAAAAGATACAAGTTATAACATGTACAGGTACAAATTCTCTATAATGAATGTGACCATTGGGCATATCTAAAATGTATTGGGGGGACACCCACTCAGGACCTCCCTCCTTTCTTTCCCTCAATAAATATGTTCCACTCATTTAAAAAATAATAATAAAATAAATAAATAAATGTATTGGGCCAGTGAGATAGCTCAGCAGACTAAGCACTTGCTTTGGCAAGCACAGGGACCAGAGTTGGATCCTTAGTTGCTGTACCAGTCCCACCCCCAGGGCACACTGACACAGCTACCAAGTCCAGGCGTGGTGATGCACAACTGTAATCCCAGCACTGGGGAGGCCAAAAACAGGAGGATCACTACGTATAGTGAGACCCTGTACCAAATTCATAAAATAAAAACAAACAAAAATAAACAAAATAAAATGTATCAATAAAATCTAATTGGAAAAACAAATTCCACTATGGTGGAATGTTGATATCAGTAGTACCAATGTTTTTTTTTGTTTGTTTGTTTTTTTTGCCATATATAAGGTCAATGTTATATCTTTCTGCAGTTCAAAGATTGTACTATACAATGTTCTATGCTTTTTTTTCTTTTTTGTGGAACCAAGGATCAAACTCAGGACCTTGCACATGCCAGGCAGGCACCTGTGCCCCTGAGCTATCTCCCCAGCCCCACTGTATGCTATGTTGGAATAGCAACATTTCATTAGGAATTTCTGCTTTGTTCCTGTATATAGGTTCTTTGCTGGTCAACTTGGACTCTGTTAGTAAATGTAACATCAATTGGAAATTGATAACACATTATTGAATGTCACATTCTGATTAATTTGGGAGATAGGAGCAACATATCTATTCACAGTATTTGCTACTATACAAATAAGGGCCTGCTGGTTGAGTTCTAGAATAAATATCCAAATTGAAAACATAATAAGTCTTTGCACCTACAAGGACATAAATTTTATGTCATATTTTGACCTATAGTTTCTCCATAAATCTTTTACATTCTTGTGATCACCATGAGAAATCCCTGCTAAGTACAACAGACCTATGAATGATTTCAGTTCAGGTAGTGAGATGTCAAAATAAATGTGTTTTTTAATATGGCTATTGGTATTAGTCGGGCGTGGTGGCGCATGCCTGTAATCCCAGCACTTGAAAGGCTGAGGCAGGAGGATCGGTGAGAGTTCAAGACCAGCCTGGGCTACAAAACTGAGCTCAAGGCCAGCCTGAACTGTCCAGTGAGACCCTGTCTCAAAAAGATAAAATAATAATAATAATAATAATTATAATTATAATTATATGGCTATTGGTGCATAAAGAAAATTTTACTTCAGTTCAGCCCTTGCATATTTCAGTGTATTTTCACATGATATCTGATACAATTCCCAACACTAAATGATAGTGCTGATATTCTGTCCAATACGTTTCACCCCTGATTAGAATTTATAGTTTTAGATCTATTTCCAATACTGTATTGTTCCACTTGGTTGTGTGGCCATTTTGTTTCATTTCAACTAGTCAAATAAGCAGTCACATTGATTTCCTCATCATCTACATTAGAGGTGTACATACAGACTGTGTCTATCAGTTGATTCTTATTTATTTCACTGTTGCAGGAACTTTGGCTCCCATGGTTAATGTCCAACTCAACATCAAACATCCTCATTAGTCTTTTGTTATTAAAGCATATATTTTTATCTTAATGGATCTTCATCAACCATGCAAGAGTAATCTAATGATTCACTTTTGACCTCTTCCAAACATACAAATCTGTCTTTTCACATGCCACTGTACTGAATTGGGCTACTTCTACCAGAAAAATCAAAAGAAAAACCTTCTAAATAAATCCTGGAGAGCTGTGGGTCTAGTGGACCCTCCATTATGTTTAGGTTAAGTATATGCAAAAGCAATTAGAGCATAAGATGGGTACAGATACTCTTTTGCCACTTTTACATATGTATACACACCTTGTCATTTGGCATACCAAGTGGATAATCATATACCTTGGTTCTTGTATCACTCAGAAAAAAGTGCTGAGTACAAATTTATTGCAAAAGTACAAGTTTATAGCAGAAAAGTAAGGAATGAGTTCACTGGACCCAGTCTTATGCCTCTTGTAAAATATTCATAACATACTTATCACAAAGAGAAATCCTGCTTGTAAGCAATGTGCTCTGACATGTTGCAGCTTTCATAAAATTAATAAGCTACTTTAAAAATGAAAATTTTAGGGGCTGGGGAGATAGCTCCGAGGCACAAGTGCCTGCTGGGCAAGTGCAAGGTCGTGAGTTTGAACCCCGGTCCCCCCAAAAAATAAAAATAAAAAATAAAAAAATAAAAATTTTAAGTACATTTTAACCCCTTTATCACTATATCGCTAATACAGAAAATCTGTCTCCAATGCTGATTTCACTTCTCTAATTTTTTGCCAAATTACCTTATTCCTTTTTTAAAATTTTATATATTTGGTACAGGGTCTCACTACACAGCTCAGATTTGCAGTGATCTTCCTGTTTCAGCCTCCTGAGCACTGGAATTGCAGGCATGTGCTGCTACTCTTGGTTTCTGTGGCCAACTCTGCAGTGCCAAAGATCAAACCTGGGTCCCTGCATTTGCTTGCCAGGCAGGTGCTTAAATGACTGAGCTATCACCTCAGCCCTATTCCTTTTATAAAAGGAATTTTTGTCTCATACAAAAAATAACAGTAATTTGTCAAATAAAAGCTGCCTCAATCACCTTATGTCTGTCACTATAACTTAATTATGTTCTCAGACATTTTGATACCTTGATGTCTCCTGCTCTGTGGTTCTCCTAACCTGTGAGATCTTTTATACCCCATTCCTCATACTCCTAGTTTCATGTCCTGACTTCTTCTCTTATAGGTATTCTACTTCCTAAGTGCTAGCCTAGTATTTAAGTCCTGGGTCTTTCGAAAGCTTATCAGTTTGTCAACTTATAACAAATATATCTGTCCCAATATATTGATTTTTCAGACTTATTCAACAGTTCTAAATCAGAGGCTCAGAACATCTAACAACCTTAACAATTTTTTCAAAAATTGCTTTATTTTGAAAATGGGAAGTGGACCAAGAGATGGAAGGAGAGAACATGGAAAGGAGATGTATAATTAAGACTTGAAGAAAAAAAAAAAAGAAGATACGTTAGGTACATATAACAATGCCACCATTAATGTAATCATTATGTACTGTAAACCTGTTGCAATAAACATAGTTAAACTGTTATTTCTCCTCTTTAAAACCACACACACACACACAGGGGCCTGGCAGGATGGCTTAGTGGTCTAAAGCACCTGCAGGCAGCTGCAGGGACCGCAGTTCAATCCCCAGCACCACATGCTGTGCCAGCCCTGCCCTCTGTGCAGGCTGAGCCGGCCATAAAAATAAATAAACAAACAAACAAAAGTTCTGAAACAAGAAAAAAATAAAAAATAAATATTAAACACACACACACACACACACACACACACACACACACACATGGCCAAATAGCTGGGAGTGGGGTCCAATTTCCCGGCCTGCTGTGCTGGCCCTGCCCACAGGGCACACTGAGATGGCAACTGAGACTGGGTGTGGCCGCTCTAGCAGTAAGACCCTGAACATCCTATAGACTTTTCTTCCACACCTCCCAACCCCCTAAGCCCCCCCCGCCCCCCGGAAAAAAAAAAACAAAAAAAACACACACACACACAAACAAAGACCTCTCTGGTGATTAATGATACATAACCACATAACTACAGTGAGCAATCTCTTCAAAGAAGTGGAAGAATATAGAACATGTCTTTTTCTGTTTTCCAGCACCAGGGATCAAATTTAGGACCCATTTGCATGTCAAACTTATGGGGTGCCACTGGGCTATATCCCTAGTTCATGCATACTTTTTAAATAGAACAAAATGCTTAAAGTTGATTCTTAATTGCTTCTTTGTTTCATTTTCTATTCCTTTTATATAAGAAATACATCATAGCTTACCAACATAAAATATAATCTGTAACATAATTTGTCATACAGAGGAGTCTATGTTTGTAGCATATTAAATTTGGGTGTGGTGGTATATACCTGTAACCCCAGCATACAGTAAACTGAGGCAGGATTGCTTTGAGTTTGAGGCCTGTTTGAGGCCTGCCTGGGCTAACAGTGAGCTCAAGGCCCTCCTGAACTACAAAGCAAGACTGTCAAAAAAAAAAATGCGTGTGAGGCTGAAAACAGGAGAATTACTACCAGTCTGATCTGTGTCATGAAACCCTGTAGACTCTGTACTGAATACATTTTAAAAAGCTGATAACATACAGTAGTCCCTTTCTATTTTGTAGTTCGATTTTCATGGACTTGCTGTTTTGAGGGTTTTCAAAAAATATTAGTCTAAATTATTTATCATGGCTTTTTGCTATATTGCAGGATTGTGCAGTACCGTATAGTATGCATATGTTGTTAAAATAATGTAGGCTTAAGAATTTAGAAAATGGTTAAGAACATTAGAAATATTTTTTAAAATGTGAGAAAGGTTTATAAGATTGTTAGAAGAGCTTATAAAGCCTTATAATAGGGGCCTGGCAAGATAGCTCAGTGGAATAAGTACCTGCCGAGCAAGCAGAAGGACATGAGTTCAATACCTGGTCCCGAAAACAAAACAAAAAAAACCTTAAAATAAAAATAATAAAATAAGGGGCTGGGGAGATAGCTCCGAGGCACAAGTGCCTGCTGGGCAAGTGCAAGGTCGTGAGTTCGAACCCTGGTCCCACAAAAAAAAAAAAAATAAAATAATAATAATAATAATAAAATAAATATAACACCTCTATGCAGTAGCATCTGGAAAGTAGCCTCCACAATAAGTGAGGGACCACTGTATTAAAAAAGACTTCTCAATTTACATAAGTTAAATTTTCTCTGAGAAAAAATTAATGCTCTATATTAATAATGGCACTTGTATATAGGCAGTTTGCTCCAAATTTAAGATACCTGCGAATCTAACATAAAAATTTAGAAGAATTTTGACTATGCTAAAGGTGACTTACAAAATTATGAAGAAGCACAATTGTTAATTTTGCAGTACATAAATTTTACTTCACTTAAGAAAATTAATGAAAGGTACCTGGAAGACTCATTCCAGGCTAACATGAAGTAAATGGACAAATATGTCTTCCCTATGTAAATAATACAAAATTGGACAAATACAGAAATGAGTGCTTTCAGATTCTGAATGACAGACTATAATCGCTGAAAGAAGACAAATCAGGTCCTTGCTTTCTCTCATGGGGTTCTTTCTAGAAAGCAGAAGTGAGAGGAAGAACCCAAACAGAACACAGCAACCTTACAGAGTTGAGGATAGGATAGAATTTGGACAAAAGGCTGAAGCAATGGAAAAATTCAGAGCAGAGTAACAGAAAGTGGAAAGCAACAGAGGGAAAAAGCTACAGAAAGTTAAGTACAGCCTTTCCGCGCTGCCCGGCCGGGGTCCATATGGCGTTGTTCTTGATTCCCATTAAAGGGAAACTTCACAATGTCCGGAGCCCTTGATGTCCTGCAAATGAAGGAGGAGGACGTCCTCAAGTTCCTTGCTGCAGGAACCCACTTAGGTGGCACCAACCTGGATTTCCACATGGAGCAGTATATCTACAAAAGGAAAAGTGATGGAATCTACATCATAAATCTGAAGCGGACTTGAGAGAAGCTCCTCCTGGCAGCTCGAGCCATAGTGGCCATTGAAATCCCTGCTGATGTCAGCGTCATCTCTTCTAGCAACACGGGCCAGCGGGCTGTGCTGAAGTTTGCTGCTGCCACTGGAGCTACTCCTATTGCTGGCCGCTTCACTCCTGGAACCTTCACTAACCAGATCCAGGCAGCCTTCAGAGAGCCACGTCTTCTGGTGGTTACCGATCCCAGGGCTGACCAGCCCCTCACGGAGGCATCTTATGTCAATCTGCCAACCATTGCTCTGTGCAACACAGATTCTCCTCTGTGCTATGTGGACATTGCCATCCCATGCAACAATAAGGGAGCTCACTCTGTGGGCCTGATGTGGTGGATGCTGGCCCGGGAAGTGCTGCGCATGCGTAGCACCATTTCCCATGAACACCCATGGGAAGTCATGCCTGATCTCTATTTCTACCGGGTTCCTGAAGACATTGAAAAGGAAGAGCAGGCTGCTGCTGAAAAGGCTGTGATCAAGGAGGAATTTCAGGGTGAATGGACTGCACCAGCTCCAGAGTTCACTGCTGCTCAGCCTGAGGTTGCAGACTGGTCCGAAGGCGTGCAGGTGCCCTCTGTGCCCTTTCAGCAGTTCCCTACTGAAGAATGGAGTGCTCAGCCAGCCACAGAAGACTGGTCTGCAGACCCACCGTGCAGGCCACTGAGTGGGTAGGAACCACCACTGAGTGGTCTTGAGCTGTTCTGCCGATGCTTAAGCAAAATGGGAATGAGGCTGATGAAAAATAAAAAAATAAAACAATTTCTAAAAAAAAGAGAGAGAGAGTTAAGTACACCAGATCCCTTTGAAGACTTTCTCTCTCTCTCTCTCTCTCTCTCTCTCTCTCTCTCTCTTTTTTTTTTTTGGTACTGGAAACTGAACTCAAGACGTCGTGCTTGCGAGGCAGTACTATGCCACTCAGCCATATCCCCAACCCTTGCTTGAAGCTTTGGCTAAATATTAACCTGCAAATAATAGTTTTTTGCAGGGGGAAGTTTGTTGATTTGTTTTGTTTTTGAGACAAAAACTCACTGGCCTCCAACTCTTAGCATTCTGCAACCTCAACCTCCAGAGTGCAAGGATTACAGCACCCAGCCCAAGGTAATACTTTTCAAGGCTAGACAACAAACAGCTGATAAAGAAAGAACTGTACAAGCATTATAAGTGGACTAATTCACAGAGTTCATACAGGTTTGGGAGATATTCATATTTCAACAGATGTGTGGAACAGATGTGTGATCCCAGCACTCTGGGACGTTGAGGAAGAGGGACTGCATGCTGTTACAAAATGTAACATAAATACTGCTAGGTATGCAGCTAAGTGTGAAGAGTCTCAGCTCAAGCCCCAGTATCATACCAAAGAAAGGAAAAAGAGAGACAGAGACAGAGGGAGATAGAGAAATGATCTTATGGAATATCCAAATAATGCAGTAGAGCAATAAAGACATGATAGAAGTCATGGCTTATCAGTATAACTCACTAGCTCTAGGAAAAGGTAAATGTATGGGTCCTCTAAGGAGAATTAAATTGACTCACAAGTAACTTAAGTGCTCACAAAAATACAAACTGAAAAATCTACAAATGAACACAATAAAAGTCAGACACTCAATAATAGAACATATACAATGCCCATCATTCAATCAAAACTAATAAACCTGCAAAGAAAATGACAGCTACAAGCAGCAAAATATCACAGAAATAAAACATACTCCTAAGAAGGTGGTGGAGTGGTGAACAACATAGTAAGACCCTCTCTGAGATTCAGTGTCCAGACACTGGAATATACCAACATGAGCAAGAAACAGAAAGAAATGTGTTCCTAGGGCCCAGGAAGGATCTGAAGAGACAACTAAAGCCCAAGGGGAGAATAAACAGAGGAGACTTCAATGCAGGAGGAAGAGGTAGTAAGCTGTGCTTTCTCCCTCAGCCCTGACTATCTTTGAGGAAACGGGCTCACAGTTGCAGACACTCAGCAGCTTCTGGTCACCCCAGAGGCCTCAGAGAAACTCAGTAGTGAAACAGAGCAGTGGATGCAGCAGACTGCAGTAGCTTGTGGGTTACTCAGGTTCAGATGTCCCCTAGGAGAGGGAAATTGGATGCTAGTGATCTTAGAGAGGTGCCAGCTGAGCTCGCAACTCAGAAAAGCTGTGGCCCAGGTCTGTCTAGCAGCTGCCAGTGTGTATGATGAGGAAGCTGAGTTCAAGTCCACAGGAGGTCCAGAAGCCAAATTCAAGACAGCAGGGAGCCTATTTTAGAGCTGGCAGGGGACACATGAACTGAATGTGTTCCAGCTTCATGGCCAGAAACCTGACTGAACTTTAGTGGAAGTAAAGGTGCAGGCTTGTTGGGATTATCCACTACCCTACCATAAAGCTACAGCCAGCTTCCTGGGATCCATTAACATGGATCTGGAGTCTGTCGGCCACTTCATCTACCAATGACAGGAGACACACGCCTGGAAGAGGACTTTTTTTTTCTTTGCCCTTTTCTGTTTTTTGTTTTGTTTGGCTGATGGTTTGGTCTTCTTTTGATGAGCATAAATACTGTTTCTAGTTTTAGTTGTTCTGTTCTTGCATTTCTTCCTTTTCTTCTGTCTCAACCAGTTCTAAGAAGTTTTCATAATCTTTCTTTGTCTCCAGACTTGCTTCTAATTTCTTCTGTTTCTCTATCCCCCTAAACCCCTTTTAAATTTTCTCCCCAAAGATACAATTACCACACCGAGGGCATATGTACTACATACAATTTTCTGGATTGGTTTAGCTTCTTATGTAACCACAAATCTATTTTGCATGGTTAAAGGTGACAAATTAATTCTTACCATTTTTTAGGCTGTATCCAATGTTACCATTATACCTAATTGTACTACTTCAGTAAGGATGACAACACTGTTCTAATCATTTGTTCTTCCTGCAATGCCAAGACCGAGACTGCCTATGGCTTATAAAAACCTTGATGTGTCACTGTCAAAGAACCAGAGATTAAGCAGGCAAGGAGTCAGCAACATCTCATCCCCAGTAAGTTGAAGAGGTAGGTGGGTCTTGCAACAGACTTGAAAACCAAAAGAAAAAAGATATCTCTGAGAAGTCATTGCCTAAAAGATCTAAGTACTAGCAATAGCTACTTGCCAGGGCCTGGTGGGATGGCTCAGTGGTCTAAAGCACCTGCTTGGGAAAGCTTGGGCGGCTTCAGGGACCGCGGTTCGATCCCTGGCACCACATGCTGCACTAGCCCTGCCCTTGGGGTGGGCTGAGCCAGCCATAAAAAAAAAAAAAAAAAAAATGAGTGAATAAACAAACAAAGGTTCTGAAACAAGAATAAAAATAATAAATAAAATTAAAAAAAAAAAAGCTACTTGCCATAGCATCAAGCCAAGAATTAAACAGAAAGAAAATGAGAAGTCACTTAAATAAGATGCAAGCCCACACTTCCAGCTAACCAAAGGCATATGCAAGGGCAGTGAGGGGGAACAATCTGGAAGCCACCTCACTGGACTCTCTGAATTGGTAGTGGTACAAATAATAAAACAGATGAAAGTGGCCGGGCATGGTGGCTCACGCCTGTAATCCCAGCACTCGAGAGGCTGAGGCAAGAGGATTGGTGCGAGTTGGAGACCAGCCTGGGCTACAAAAGTGAGCTCAAGGCCAGCCTCAACTGCATAGCGAGACCCTGTCTCAAAAAAGACAAAAAAAAAAAAAAAAATTTTAGCTATTGTATTCTTTGAACTTTAAGTTTTCTGTTCTTTCTTTCTTTTGATAGGGTCTCACTATGTAGCCTGGGCTGGCCTCAAACTCATGGTGAATCTCCAGCTTCAGCCTTCCAAATGTTGGAATTATAGGTATATGTCACCACACATGGCTTTTAAAGTATAATAACCTTGAAATCCTTGTTGGTTAGTTTCAACAAATAGGTTATTTTCAAGTTTTCTTGTATTGACTATATTTTTCCCTTCACTATGATTAAAATTTTCCTCTTTCATCTAGTCTCGTAATTTTACTAAAATTACGAGGCTAAAGCCTGAATCCAAGGCCTTGCACATGCTAATAAGCACATGCTCTACCACTGAACTACACAGTAATTTAAGATTATATTATTAATCTTAAAAAGAACAGTAGAGAATAAGGTATATTTTTTGTTTGTTTGTCTGTAAGACTATAGGCTTTTCTCTGGCAATCAGATTGAAGGATTCATCATTCAGATCCCTCCTACAGTCAAGCTAAGCTAAGGTTAAGTGGCAGGTTTTACTACATTGAATTCACCTGAACTTAGCCAAGCCTCTAACCTCTCAAGCTGCTGCCTTTTAAATTGTGTCAGATTTGAGCAGGAAAGAAAGTGGCTGCCATCTCACGTATTTTAACTTGCCCTATTCAATTCTGGCAGGACATTACTACACAAATACACAGGCTATGAAACAACCCTGTGTCCTCTGGCAAGGCTGTTTTCTTAGCAAAAATTGGAAAGAGGGAGAAGATAATTGTTGGGTCAGCTGTTTTTGTAGTTGGGATTTTTTTTAGAGAGCAATCCACATTCTAATTCCCAAAGTCCATACTGTTAACTAACTAGTAAGGCTTCACTGAACGCTCCTTAATTCTGTAAAATCTCACCATCTATAGCAGGTCTGCTTGTATCCAGGCTATACAGATTATCCCAAGATTAAAAGTTACTGTGGCTCTCTGCTCATCTATGAGGGACTCATTTCACTTTACTATTTTTTTTTTCTTGTGGAACCAGGGATTGAATTTAGTCCCTTGCACTTGCCAGACCAAGTACTTATTCTACTGAGCTATCTCTCCAGCCCTCACTTTGCTATTGTATTTACTGCTATTCACCAGCCACAGAAAAATATATGATATTTTTCTTTTACTAAGAATATTCTTATTACAGTGGCACCTCAATACTCATTGTTTGTTGTGGGAGGTGGATGAACACCAAAAATGACCATTATATAACAAATCATTTTGGCTGAAAATGGTAGTGAGTTTGAGGCAATCCACACCCAAGAAGGTCTATTGAGTACGAAGCAATGAGTAATAAGACAAAACTTTCACATCAAAATGAGTCAAGTACCAAATTCAACAAGTTTCAAAGCAGCTGAATACCAAAGTATAATTGCATTCTATAGAAACAAAGATTTTTTTCAAGCCTTTGGCAACCTAACTGGAAGTTTTAAAATGTTTTTAATGAAATAATATAACGCAGAACATAAAAAAGTCAGAATATGTGCATACGGGTAAGAACAAGTACTGCTTCAGAAATGTGTTTCAGGTGTGTCTGTGAGGGAGGCTGCAGATGAATTTATTATGGGAAAATGTAATTAAAAATTGTAGAAGACATCTGTTTAGACATATTAAGGTCCACTTTAGCAGAAGGTTAGAGAAAAGTTGTTAAAACATCAGCTCTTAAAAAGTCAACTGCTAGATCAGCTTCATGCAGTCAACATACTCAGAAACCTGAAGACTTTTACACATCAATACAGAATAAAATAAGTTCCTTGGGAAAATACACAAAAACATAAATTACCAAAATGAGCAACTGTTGTTATATATTTTAATTATAAGCAACTTCTTTTTTTTTTTTTTACACAATACTCTTATTCGCTTACCTATAAATTATATGGCCTGTATTAAATCTTTTACAAACCCCAACTACAGCAAAAGACTACCATCAAGAAATCAAGGGCTGGCCGGGTGTGGTGGCGCACGCCTGTAATCCCAGCACTCGGGAGGCTGAGGCAGGAGGATCGGTGCAAGTTCGAGGCCAGCCTGGGCTACAAAAGTGAGCTCAAGGCCAGCCTAAACTGCATAGTGAGACCCTGTCTCAAAAAAAAAAAAAAAAAAAAAAAAGAAATCAAGGGCTGGCGAGATAGCTCAGTAGACTAAGCACCTGTTTAACGAAGGGCAGGAACTGGGGTTTGATTCCTGTCACCACATGATTGAAAACAGGAGGATCACCAGAAGTCCAAGCTGCATAGTGATATCCTGTACCAAATACATAAAAAAAGGAAGAAACCAAATAATAAATGCTGCTAAGGTTATAAGAGAAGAGCACTTGTACATTGTTGGTGGGAATGTAAACTAGTACAATCACTATGGAATAAATATGGAGATTCTTCAAAAAACCCAAAACAAAATGTTAACCCAGCTATTTCTAAGTATCTTACCAGAAGAGTTAAAGACATCATATTATATTGTTACATACATCATACATAAGCATGTTCATTGCAGTGCAACACATAATAGCTAAATCTTGGAAGCAGCCTAAATGTCCATCAACAGATGAGTGGATAAAGAAAATGTAATCATGTTTATGGAGTACTGCTGTACCATAAAGAAGGATAAATCTGAGTCTCTTTTAGGAAACTGGATGCATCTTGAGACCATAATATTAAGTGAAATGAATCAGAAAAAAAGGCTTAGTGTATAGTTTCTCTTATATAAGAAATACAGGCTAAGTAGTGCACATGTCTGCATTCCCAGTGGTTGGGAAACTGAAGCACAAGTATCAGTGTAAGTTTGAGGCCAGTCTGGGCGATATAGAGTAAGTTCAAAGAAAGAAAGCCTGAACTATGTAGGGAAGCCACCTCAAAAAAAAAACAACCAAAAAAAACATATAAATAAAAAACAAGGCTGGACACAGTGGAGCACGTCAGTAATTCCAGCACTTGAGGCCCAGGGAATGAATGACATGATTTCAAAGTCAGCCTTAACTCCCTAGCAAAACCCTGTTTCAACCATAACAAACAAAACAAACAAAAATACCTGAAGGGGGCCGAGTGTGGTGGCACACGCCTATAATCCCAGCACTTGGGAGGCTGAGGCAGGAGGATCAGTGCCAGTTCAAGATCAGCCTGGGCCACAAAAGTGAGCCCAAGGCCAGCCTGAACTGCATGGCAAGACCCTGTCTCAAAAAGACAAAAAGAAAAAAAAAAAAATACCTGAAAGTATAAAGAGCAAAATGAAAGATAACAGAAAACAAGCTAAGTTTTTTTGTGAATGGGAAGGCAAGAAAGGATGCAAAGTAGGAGGTAGGTGGGTAGGAGAAGGTGACAAAGAATTATGCACATGTACCAACTTCCCATTCTGAATATAATCATTATATACTGCAAACATGTATTAGTAAAAACTAAATTTTACAAATTAGCTTAAAAATGAGAAAGAACTAAATCAATCAAGAGAAGAAGTATGTGTCAAAATGGTTTCTACTTTTCAAACTTTTTAATCATCTTGTTGACTGTTTCTTAAATAGCAAATCTTCAAAGCAAGCACATACAGGATATCGGCCTTTTATCTCACTATCAGAGGAAACAGCCTTATTAGTAACTAAAAATGGTTCCCAAAATAACAGACTCCAAAAATCCTAATGGTACTGATAATACACAATGTAAGTTTCTTAAAACAGTATTGTGCAAAGCAAGAAATAGGATTCTTCAAAAATAAGATTCTTTCACAATTATATCAAGTCCATTGTGACATCTGTCACGAGAATGCTTTGAAGTTTTTTTAATGAAAGAATGAAAATTACAGGGGCCCGGCAGGATGGCTCAGTGGTCTAAAGCGCCTGCTTAGGAAAGCTTAGGCGGCTGCAGGGACCGCAGTTCGATCCCCGGCACCACATGCTGCACCAGCCCAGCCCTCAGGGCAGGCTGAGCCGGCCATAAAAATAAATAAGTAAACAAACAAACAAAAGTTCTGAAACAAGAAAAATAAATAAATAAATAAAATTCTTTAAAAAAAGAAAGTTGATACAGGGAAGATTATATTTAGAAGTCTGAAGCATAAGCCAAGGACTTGGAATAATGCTGTGACTGCTACAAAGTTAGTTACCCTATTACTCATAAAACTTTCCAAGTGTCTGCAAGTCCCTGATTCACTTACTTGAAGAAGTTCTACTGGAGGTTTCTCTGGCAACAACCACATGACCTAGGAGTCATTCATAACCAACCAAATAGTAAGTCCTGGTGGCTTTACCTTAAACCACCTCCCTCAAAACACCACTAATCCAGGCCACCATATTCCCTCCCTCCCTTAATTTTTATTTCTACTCAATTTTCACCTCCCTTGTTGATCCTATTTAAAATAATGCTCCTTTCTCCCAAAATTCTCTAAGACTACACCCTGCTATATATTTTCCATAAGATTTACCATTATCTGATTTTCTTTTACTGTATTTTAAAATTTATTAGCTACCCACGAAATGTAAACTTTTTCACTATTGCATCCCCAGCAGCAAGGAGAATATGTACTAAGTAATAATCCTTCATTATTTGCTGAATGAATATCAAAATCATGAATATAGAGGAGAGAAAAATCAGTGATGCCTATTACTTTAAAGGCCTTAAGTCCTAGAGTTGCCTTATCTGTGGAATGAGACATCTCTGGACATTTTAAGTACATATTAATAACATTAAAATAAATAGTATCAAAATAATAACAATAGTTCGTAGCCAAGTGTGGTTGTGCATGCCTGTAATCCCAGCACTGAGGCTGAGTTAGGAGTTCACAGCCAGTCTGGGCTCTAAAGTCAATTTGAGGCTAGCCTGAACTACACAGCAAAACCCTATAAAATAAAAAAGCATATTATGGGCTAAACTGAGTCCCCTGAAAATTCATATATTAAAATCCTAACCCCCAGTACTTTAGAATATGACTGTATTTTTTAAAAAGTTAAAATAAATTTTCCAGAATGGGCCCTAATACAATATAAGAAGAAATCTGGGCACAAATATATAGAGGGATGATCATACAAAGAAACAGCAGACAGATACTGCAGGGCCCAAAGGAGGCCTTAGAAGAAATCCTGTTAACACCTTAATCTCCCACTTTTGGCCTCTGGAGGTGTGAGAATAGCAGTTTCTGTTATTGAAGCCATCCAGGATGTGATGCTTTGATGTCGCAACCCTAACAAACTAATACAAAAGGCCACAGTAACTGAAAGTTACAGCTGGTAAAAGAAGAGCTTCACTGACTGAACTAAACGATGCTTTGTGAGTTCTATTCACTTTTTTTAATGTATCTGGTACAGGGTCTCACTATACAGCTGGGACTTGTAGTGATCCTCTTGTTTTCAGCCTCCCCAGCCCTGGGATTACAGGCTAGTTAGTAAATTTTCTATGTTCTCTAATACCTATCAACTATACTTGCAAACTAATTGTATGGCATTGCATTAAAAATGTTTAAACAAACTTACTCAAAATCTAAGTATACCAAAATGTACATACACAATAGTTTTGTACATGACATAAACTTGTTGGGGGAACAACAAATACAAATATCCAATTTTCTCTGTAAATCATGTTTCTTTAGAAAAACCATTAGTTTCTCATTCATTAAAGCACCATTTACCAGGCTGGCATGATAGCTCAGTGGTCTAAAGTGCCTGCTTAGGAAAGCTTAGGCAACCGGGGAATCATGATTCAAACTCTGGCACAACATGCCGCGCCAGTCTCACCCCAAGGGCCGGCTGGGCCAGCCATAGCATAAATAAATAATCAAACAAATAAGAGAAACCATGTAATATTTGTCCTTCTAAGTCTGATTTATTTTTGAAGGGACATACTGAATGTATTTGTATTTTTAAAAATCTATCAATCACTTGTCCTTATGCAGTGAACAATTTTAGAACAATTTTCTTTGGAAAATGAAATTATAAGTAATTTGTTTGTGAACTTTAGATTTTTAGGGTCAGTGAGATAGCTCAGTGGTCTATTGACTGTGGTTATCGAGTTGTCCAACAGATCTGGAGAATTTATTTTTCCTAACTAGAGAGAGAAAGTGAGAGAGAGAGAGAGAGAGAGAGAGAGAGAGAGAGAGAGAACAAAGAAAGCCTAGTGGTGAAGGGGAGCTAGGCACTGTCTGCTGAAATTAAATTAGGAAAACTGTTCAGTTTAAGCAGTAAGGAAGTGAGATAGCATAGCAGTAGCTGTGTTGTATTTTGACTATACTTGGACTTTAATTTAGGGCCAGGGACCCAGCTCAATGACAAGAGTGCTTAATCATCATGCCTGAGGCTTGATTTGATCTTCAAACCAAAGTGGGGGGGAAGCAAAAAACCCAAAGCCAAAACCTAGTGTTCTGGGTAATAACCAAGCATACAGACAGGCTGAGTAGGGCCACTGCACACTGTGCAATATTCAGAAATATACCAACATTACGAGGCTATATGGGTCACTGGGGAAAAACACCTGAAAGTAGAAAAAATTAACTTCTTTTTCCCAAACCAGCTTTTTTGTTTTCTTCCTCTTCCTCTCTGTTCTTCTTCTTCTTCTTCTCCTTCTCCTTCTCCTTCTCCTTCTCCTTCTCCTTCTCCTTCTTCTTCCTCTTCTTCTTCTTCCTCCTCTTCCTCTTCCTCTTCCTCTTCCTCTTCCTCTTCCTCTTCCTCTTCTTCTTCTTCTTCTTCTTCTTCTTCTTTTTCCTCTTCCTCTTCTCCTCCTCCTTCTCCTTCTCCTTCTTCTTTTCTTCCCTAAGACAGGGTTTCATTAAGCAATTCAGGCTGGCTTTGAACTCACTTTGTAGCCCAGGCTAGCCTTGAACTCACAGTATTCTTCCTCCTGCCTCAGCCTTCCCCCTAGGCTGAAATTACAGCCAGGTATCATCACGCTTGGCCTTCATTTTTGAAAAAAAAAATATATATATATCAGTTTTTGTTTATAGAACAGTAGATTGGGCTGGCCTTGAACTTTCACTCTTGCCTTAGCCTCCAGAGTGCTAAGATTATAGGCATATACCACCACCCAGCTTTTTATGTCATGGTGTTAGCCATATTTTTTTTATCAGTATTTACAGAAAAATTCAAAATTCCTTGGAATGTGAACAAGTTTTTTTTTTTTTGGGACCGGGTTTCGAACTCACAACCTTGCACTTGTCAGGCAGGCACTTGTGCCACGGAGCTATCTCTCTGGCCCCAAACAGGTTCTTTAATTCCAAAGAGTTACACTATAACTTAGAATTCTACTCACAGGAGCTCAGTGTGCTTTATGTAATAGTGACATAGGAGATTAGGGCATGCCAAAACTGCTAGGAAGGAGGTGTGACCCATTAGATACAAGATCCTGGAACACAGGCTCCCAAAGGACCCAAGATTTTCAATAACATAGCCTATACCTGAGGTCACCCTAGCACTATACAGAAGTTTGGGCAGGTTTCCTTGAGATTTGAACAGTATAAAGGACCCGGACACCAAAAAGGCCTTGCTAGGGTGGCTTTCCTCATGACAGTCCACCTACTTTCTCCAGAGCATTCTCTTATCTTGCTTTTTCCACTTTAACTGCCCAAGCTCTCTCTTGCAGAGCCAGTTTTCCCTCACTCTTCACTTTTACTTTTTCAAATAAACATAGCCCCTGATTTCTGCTTGTTTTTCCAAGACAGGAAAGCAACCCATAACCCAGTAACTGGCAGGCACAGTTAGAAGGAGCTACCCTATAACATTCTGGCATAGCCAGCAGGAGAATCAAAGCTAGATTGTCGGACATGGTGGCGCATACTTGTAATCCCAACACTTGGCAGACTGAAGCAGAAGAATTACAGCTAGTTCAGACCAGAATGAGCAACACAGCAAGACCGTGTCTCAAAAAACCTAAAACAAAATAAAGCAAAAAAAAAAGGAGGGGGATTCTGATAACAGAATTATCTGGCACTATGCAGAAATTTGGGCAGGTTTCCTTGAGATTTGAACAGTATAAAGGACACAGATACTAAAAAGACCTTGCTATGGTGGCTTTCATTAGGAGTATAGAAAACATTAGGAGTGCCGATGTTGGGATTACAGAAACAAGCTCACAGTAATATCTACCTTATTGGGCCGGGCATGATGGCACACGCCTGTAATCCCAGCACTCGGGAGGCTGAGGCAGGAGAATCAGTGCGAGTTCGAGACCAACCTGGGCTACAAAAGTGAGCTCAAGGCCAGCCTGAACTGCATAGCAAGACCCTGTCTCAAAAAGACAAAAAATAAAAATAAAAATAAAATATATATATGGCTCAGTGGTCTAAAGCGCCTGCTTAGGAAAGCTTAGGCGGCTGCAGGGACCACGGTTCGATCCCTGGCACCACATGCTGTGCCAGCCCTGCCCTTAGGGCAGGCTGAGCCAGCCATAAAAATAAATAAACAAAAGTTCTGAAACAAGAAATAAAAAAAAGATTTACTTAAAAAAAAAAAAATATATATATATATATATGTATATGTATAAATATCTGCCTTATCTTGAGCCTCCTTTATAAGCCTTCATAATATATATTCCATTTCTGAAATTAGGATTATAAAAGTGTTTTATTTGTGGAAAATACGATGTTTGTTAGCAGAACAAATACATTATTGACCTGGTTCAGTGGAATATGCCTGTAATCCCAGCCCTTAGGAGGCTCAGGCAGAAGGATATCTGTGAGTTCAAGGCCAGAAACACAGTAGGTTCAAGGGCAGCCTGAACTATATAGCAAGACCCTGTCTAAAGGAGACTAGAAGTACAGCTCAGTGGGATAAGCACCTGCCTGCAAGGTCCCAAGCTCAATCCTTGATACTGGGGGAAAAAAAAAAACAAAACAGATACATTACTGTTCTGGCCCAATAGGATGAAAACAATTTGTTTAGTGAGTAGTTGAATAGTCAAAATTATATTAGAAATGTTTTCCTGATCCACAAGATGATAATCTATTGTCTGAATTCTGAATATCTTGTTGATTTCTCAAGCTATTTAGTGTGTTTCTGAGTCATTCTCCCCCCATTATATGTTCGTAAAATGCAAACTTATTGTCTTATAGAACACCGGTATATGCTGAATAATATATACATCCTAACTAATATACAATCAAATCACATCCTAGGACTAAAACATAATAATTACACTAAATAAAGGTAAGCCTGGGCACAGGGGTACATGCCTGGAAACCTAGCTACTTGGAAACCTGTAAGAGGAAGGTCACAAGTGAGGCCAGCTTGGGAAATCTAGGAAGTGCTTATCTCAAAATAAGAAAATAAAAGGACTAAGAATGGAGCTCAATACAAAGCCCAAGGTTCAATCCTGAGTAAGGGAAATAAAACAGGTAAACCTATAAAGTCAGGATTTATCAAATATCAGCATTTTATAGACATTCGACTAAATTCATCTGAAAAAAAATGAATTTTAAAAGATACCTTGAGCCTGGGGCTGTTGTTCAATCATAGGATCTATATTTAGAAACCTGAGAACTTGAATTCAAAATTTAAAATAGAAGGGCCAGCAAGATAGCTTAGCAGTCTAAAGCACCTGTTTAGGCAAGCTTAGGCAACTGTGGCTTGATTCCCAGCACCATAAACTGTGCCAGCCCCACTCCCAGGGCAGGCTGAGTGGCTCATAACAGAAAGAAGGAGGGCGGTGGGGGGTAGTTAAAAAAATTAAAGTAATAACAAAAACTAAAGAGATACAATTCCAAGGCTAAGTATTTCCCAAATATTATAATTTAGTGATACATTACCCTCATCATTATTATCCTTCCAGAAAGAAGTCATTAACTGAAGAAGAAAGTATTTGCCACTTAGTATCATGACTAAGCTGGGTGTGGTGGCACACTCCTGTAATTCTGGCACTTAGTAGGCTGAAGCACAATACTGCAAGTTTGAAGCCAGCCTGGACTACAAAGTGAATTCAAGACAACATGAGAGGCAAGTGAGATCTTGTCTCAGACAAACAAAACAAAAATGACTGAGGTCAAAGCTGTATTCTCAGGTTAATTAAATAAATTCTTAAAACATTTTTAGTGACTACTGGCACCTAGTTACCACTAGGCAAAGGTTTTCAGCAAATAAAATACAAAGAGAAAAAATCTACAAGGATTGGAAGAGGTATGTCTGTATACTAAAGTAATGCTTTTAATAAAAAAATACTATTGCCAAGCATGGTAGTGCACACCTGTAACCCTAACACTAGGGAGACCGAGGCAGGAAGATCATTTTCAGTTCAAAGCCAGCCTGGTCTACACAATGAACTAAAGGCCAACCTGAACTATACAATGAGACTGTCTCAAAAACAATAGTAATAACTACTATTTATTAAGTGTTTATATGTGCCATACCTTTGCTAGGCACCTATGTTCATTACTGCATTCATTCTCACAACTCTGGCAAGAAGTTATTATTGTCTATAATAGTAAGTAGCTTTATCATTTTACAATTGGATGAGGAAGCTTAATACTGGTTAAATAACCTAAAGTTCTGCTTTTACCCAATATGTACTACTTTTGTGAGTAGACAAAACAGTAATATCAGCTAATATAACAGGATGTTAAATGCTATTTTTCCTATCTTCCGAGTTCTCAGCAGGGGCCTCAAAGGCCAAAATGAAAACAATAGGAGTCAAACACCCACTTTTTAAAAGCAACAAAGTTTCAAAGTGGTAACAATAAAACCTAGCTTTGCTGACATCTGTTCATTATCATTCTCAAGGCTGAATAAGAATTATATTTAATTAATTGTGAAGATCACTAGAATCCATAAGGACTTCTGGCCAGGTGTGGTAACACACACCTGTAAACACAGTGCTCAGAAGCTGAGGCAAGACAACAGCCACGGGTTTGAGGCCAGCCTGAACCACAACATCAAGAAGGAAAAAAGGAGGAACAATTTCTTTTTAAAGAAACCAGGGGACATATATTCCTCCACCTTTTAAGGGGAAAAGAAGAAGGTACCTTCTGGCTATTACAGGCAGAGAGACTAGAACCTGAAGACAATGGCTAACAAGGTACCTAAAAAGGTCCACTAACAAGGTCTACAAGTACAGATGTGTGAAGGGATAAGGGCTCCAGGCAAGGAGATTTTTTAAAAAGTTGCTTCAGGTGTAGATTTTTTTTTTTTTTTTAATGGCCTAAGTGAAACAGTCAAATGAAAAGTTTCAGCCAGGCATGGTAGCACACACCTATAATCCTAGCACTTGGGAGGCTGAAGCAGGAAGATTGCTGTGAGTTCAAGACCAGCCTGGGGTACATAATGAACTCAAGGCCAGTCTGAGCTGCACAGCAAGACCCTGTCTCAAAAACCTTCACAAAAGAATATAAATAAATAAAAAGGAAAAAGAACAGTTTCAGTAGAAGGGAAGTTTTTACAAAATGCCACAGTGTGAAAAGTTAAATTACATATAAAACTGATAACATGAAACTTACAATTTCATTACATTGCTTGGCATGGTGGCACACATCTATAATCCCAGCACTTGGGAGGCTGAGCAGAAGTATTACTGCATTCAAGGCCTACCTAGGCTACATAAGCAAGCTCAAGGCCAGCCTGTGCTATGTAGAAAGATCCTCCTAAAAAAAAAAAAAAAACAGGATTTCATTTTCTGGCAGTTCTATACCTCCATCCAGCCTAGTGTTTTTTTTTAATTTGTTGGTTTGTTTGTTTGGTTTGGTTTGGTTTTTTTATGGTGAGCTCAGCCTGCCCTGGGGCTGGAGCTGGCATAGCATGCCATGCAGGGATCAAACTGCCGTCCCTGCAGTTGCCTAAGTTTTCCTACCATGGTCCCTGCAGTTGCCTAAGCTTTCCTAAGCAGGTGCCGCTAAGCCATCTCATTGGCTTAGCCTAGTGGTTTCCAAAGTAAGCTTTAAGGGACCTTTAGGGTGCCTCGATAGCTCGACATAATGGCCACACTTGTAATCCTAGCACTTGGGCTGAGGAAGATCACAAATTTGATATCTATTAGGGAAACTTAGCAAGATGCTGTCTTAAAAATACAGAGTGTAGAACCTTCAAAAGGTTCAGCATATTGATTATAGCACAATGTAATGCTAAAATTATGTTTGGAATACATGTCACTCTTGTCTTTTTGATATGTACTGCTCCTGGTGTAAACTCAGTTACTGTCATTCTCTCAAGAATAGTTCTTGAAAATAAGAGACTGGGCCAAAAACCATATTCTTGACAGGCTACAGTTTTGTATT